>PITA01004848.1:37684-117850 GCA_004023965.1 Spilogale gracilis | reverse complement strand
CTGTATTTCCTATGTTCTGGGAAAATTTTTTTTGTTTTTAAAGATAATTTCTACTTCTCCACCTCTTTTTTATTTTTTAGGAACTTCTGTTGGTCAAATGTTTGATCTCCTTCAGGGATGCTCTAGGTCTTTCATCTTCTTGTCTGTGGTTCCCTATTATTTGTATTATTATTTTTTTAAATTAATCTCTATACCCAACGTGGTGCTTGAACCCTCAACCCCAAGATCAAGAGTCACACACTCCACCAACTGAGCCAGCCAGTTGTATTTATTATTTGTACTTTATTTATTATACTTATTACTTGTATTTTAATCTTTGTTTTGCTCTGGAATGTTTTCTCTACTTTATGTTTCAATTAATCTATTTAATTTTTAAAATGTACTTAATTATGCAAAGCTTTTAAATAGTCTATTAAAAATTTTTAACTTCAACTCCACTCCAAAACTGCTAGAACTCATATAGGAATTCAGTAAAGTGTCAGGATATAAAATTAACGCACAGAAATCAGTTGCATTTCTACACACCAACAGCAAGACAGAAGAAAGAGAAATTAAGGAGTTGATCCCATTTACAATTGTACCTAAAAACCATAAGATATGTAAGAATAAACCTAACCAAAGAGGCAAAGAATCTGTACTCAGAAAACTATTAAGTACTCATGAAATAAATTGAGGAGGAAACAAAGAAATGGAAAAACATTCCATGCTCATGGACTGGAGGAACAAATATTGTAAAAATGTCTATGCTACCAAAAGCAATCTACACATTTAATTCAATCCCTATCAAAATACCATCAATTTTTTTCCAAGAAATGGAGTAAATAATCCTAAAATTTATATGGAACTGGAAAGAACCCAAACAGCCAGAGGAATGTTGAAAAAGAAAACCAAAGTTGGTAACATCACAATTCCAGACTTCAAGCTCTATTACAAAGCTGTAATCATCAAGACAGTATGGTATTGGCACAAAAACAGACACATAGTTCAATGGAACAGAACAGAGAGTCCAGAAATGGACCCTCAACTCTTTGGTCAACTAGTCTTTGACAAAGCAGGAAAGAATGTCCAATGGGGGAAAAAAACCAGTCTCTTCAACAAGTGGTGTTGGGCAAATTGGACAGCCACATGCAGAAGAATGAAACTGAACCATTTCCTGACACCACACACAAAAATAGGCTCAACATGGATGAAAGACCTCAATGTGAGACAGGAATCCATCCAAATCCTTGAGGAGAACACAGGCAGCAACCTCTTTGACCTCAGCAGCAGCAACTTCCTCCTAGAAACATCAGCAAAGGCAAGGGAAGAAAGGGCAAAAATGAACTATTGAGACTTCATCAAGATCAAAAGCTTTTGCACAGCAAAGGAAACAGTCAAAAAAACCTAAAAGAGGGGCACCTGGGGGGCTCAGTTGGTTAAGTGACTGCCTTCGGCTCAGGTCATGATCCCGGAGACCCGGGATCGAGCCCCACATCGGGCTCCTTGCTTGGCGGGAAGCCTGCTTCTCCCTCTCTCAGTCCCTCTGCTTGTGTTCCCTCTCTCGCTGTGTTTCTCTCTGTCAAATAAATAAAATCTTAAAAAAAAAAAGAAAAATAGTCCTTTAAAAAAACAAAACAAAACAAAACAAACCTAAAAGACAATCCACAGAATGGGAGAAGATATTTGCAAATGACATATTGGATAAAGGGCTAGTATCCAAAAGCTATAAAGAACTTACCAAACTCAACACCCAAAGAACAAATAATCCAACAAAGAAATGGGCAGAAGACATGAACAGACATTTCTGCAAAGAAGACTTCCAAATGGCCAACAGACACATGAAAAAGTGCTCAACATCACTCAGCACCAGGGAAATACAAATCAAAACCACAGTGAGATACCAACTGACACCAGTCAGAATGGCTAAAATTAACAAGTCAGGAAATGACAGATGTTGGTGAGGATGCAGAGAAAGGGGAACCCTCTTACACTGTTGGTGGGAATGCAAGCTGGTGTAGCCATTCTGGAAAACAGTATGGAGGTTTCTCAAAAAGTTGAAAATAGAGCTACCCTATAACCCAGCAATTGCACTACTGTGTATTTGCCCTAAAGATACAAATGTAGTGATCTGAAGGGGCACATGCACATGAATGTTTATAGCAGCAATGTCCACGATAGCCAAACTATGGAAAGAGCCTAGATGTCCATCAACAGATGAATGGATAAAGAAGATATGGTACACACACACACACACACACACACACACACACACACACACACACACTGGAATATTATGCAGCCATCAAAGAGCCCCCAAATCTTGCCATTTGCAATGATGTGGATGGAACTAGAGAGTATTATGCTAAGTGAAATAAGTCAATCAGAGAAAGACAATTATCACATGATCTTTCTGATATGAGCAATTTGAGAGGCAGGGTGGGTGTTGTGGGGGGTGGGGAGGGAAAAAAATGAAACAAGATGGAATTGGGAGGGAGACAAACCATAAGAGACCCTTAATCTCAGGAAACAAAATGAGGTTTGCTGGGGGGTTTGGGGGAGAAGGATAGGGTGACTGAGTTATGTACATTAGGGAGGGTATGCACTATGGTGAGTGCTGTGAATTGTGTAAGACTGATATTCACAGAAGCAAATAATACATTATATGTTAACAAAAAATTTTTTAACTTCAGAGCCTTTTCCATTTTCTGATTTTTTTCATAGCATTCTCTTCTTATGGAAGAAATAATATGTTGAATTTTTGTAATAAGAATACAGAATAAAGATTTTAAAACATTCTCTTTTCTTCTCTAAACTACGGGTTTCCTCTGATATCAGCCTTTCTTTCTTTCTTTTTTTTTTCCCCTTTCTTTCTTTCTTTCTTTCTTTCTTTCTTTCTTTCTTTCTTTCTTTCTTTCTTTCCTTCCTTCCTTCCTTCCTTCCTTCCTTCCTTCCTTCCTTCCTTCCTTCTTTCTTTCTTTCTTTCTTTCTTTCTTTCTTTCTTTCTTTCTTTCTTTCTTTCTTTCTTTTTTCATGCAAAGACTTTCCTCAAATGTCTGATGCTTCTTGGAAGCATGAAGCAATGCAGAAGCTAGGAAGTGTGCTTTACGAAAGCAGGACTTGTCAAAAGGAAGGCTTCCCTGGCGCCAGAGAGAGCAGGAAGCTGGACTTCTGGAGGGCTTCTGCAATGTCGGAAGTAGAGGGCTTCATCGTGTCCTGTAGACACCTGCGCTGCTTGCCTCATGACTCTGTCGCCAGAACGTTTGTTCAGTGGAGTCAGCACATTAACTAGATCCTCTGTGTGGTGGGGGTGGGGAGAAGCAGGAGTAACCCCCTGGCATTTGCATTTTCAACCCTTCCCCACTCAGCAACTGGTCAGCTTTCTTGTTGGATTCCCCAAGGGGCTCTCGTAGCTCAGCTCTGTTGCCCCACTAAGCAGACCCTCCAGGTGCCCTCCTTATTGTGCCTCCCACCACTCTGGTTTGAAATTTATATTTTCACATTAGCTTTTTGTTTTTAAGAATTAAAAACAAAACAAAACAAAATCTAACCCTATTGGTTCTTCTTCCATTCTCCTTGTTGTGTGCTTCATTCTCTTATTATTTACTGTTATTTTAATAGGATCCAAGGAGGGATAGGCATTTAAACGCATAAACTTAGGCTGCAATCTTGAACTGGGAGTTCCCAATTATGCTGTGAGAAGGAAGCATAAGAGTGACTAGGATCCCAGAACCGTCCAGAACTGTTATGACCCCTTCACCATTATGTCATTACAAAATGAACTTCTATATCCCTTTTAATATTCTTTGCTCTGAAATCTACTCTGTCTGATAATATATAGCCATGCTGTCTTTTTTCTTTAAATTAGTTTTAACGTTGTATATTTTTCCATCCTTTTACTTTTAGCTTATTTTGTCCTTATTTTTAAAATGGATTTCTATGCAGGCATCATAGAGTTGGATCTAGCTTGAAGTGGGGTAAATCGGGGAGGGAGATGAAACATGAGAGACTTTGGACTCAGAAACAGACTGAGGGGGTGAGGTGGGGGGACAAGCCTAGTGGTGGGTATTGAGGACACATATTGCATGGAGCACTGGGTGTGAGGCATAAACAATGAATCTTGGAACACTGAAAAAAATTTAAAAAATTTAAAAATTTGAGGCAGTTAGTGCATGTATATTTAATATGATTATTGATATGCTTAGGTTTATCTCAAAAGGATATAATTCTAATTTATGTACCTGACACAAGAGCTTCAAAGTACAAGTAAAAACAAATAGCATTGCAAGAAGAAATAGGCAGACCTTAATTTATAATTAGAGATTGCAACACTCCTCTCTCAACAATTGGTAGACAAAACAGAAAAATCTAGGAAGATATCAAAGAATTGAACAACAACAGGACAGAGAGATACAGTCAAGGAGGCACTGTGGAGAAGTCTGGAGGGACTGGGACCCCAATTTGTGTGAAGAAGTCTCTTAAGAGGGAGAGGGCCAGAGGGGAAGCAGAACAGGGGAATAGACAAGTTGGAGGATTTGGATATAAGATGAGGGAAGCTTCCATACATGAAAGACAATATGTGCAGATTCTTGGAGCACCAGATGGGGCCTTCTGATTTGCTCCCCAAAGACCCATGACCCTGACCACATTTGGGCCCAGTTGGGGACTGTTTCTCTCTGCTGTATATTTTTGACTCTCCTGGTAAAACAAGGTTTAACCTCCGCTTGGAAAAACCTCCACTTGGGGCACTGTACAAAATACATTGCTACTTTTTCTCCTCCTTTTCAGCTTTGGGCAAGTGGGGTTTCCAACAGCGGAGTGCCCCATGATGCTAGGAGACTCTGCTTTCCACACAATGTGGTCCTGGGAAGTTCTGCGCAAAGAAATTTTTAAAATAAACTAAGTCACATGTAAAATATGTAAGAAGAGCTGCATATCTAAAGGGATTCAGTAGCTTTTGGGGAGGCACAAAGCCATGTATTCAACAGCAATTCACTTGCTGAAGAGCTACTTTATGCAAGGTCATGGGAAAAAAACTCCCTAGATCAGGGAGGCTCACAGGCCCATGGCAGAAGGAGGCAAACACAGGGTGAGTGGTAAAGGAAACAAAATAAACATATCCCAATTATGAGTGTCCACCTAGATAAATGATCGTAGAGTGAATATAACTGTGTAGCTACCACCCAGATCTAGAGAGGGAACATTACCAGCACTCAGAAGCCCCCTGCCTCAGGACCCCCTGCCCATAACAAAAGTAATGGTACTGGTTTGCCCCCTCCCTCCTGGAAACAGAAGTTGCTGTTGCTTTCCCTCCTTGTCAACACTTGATATGGTCAGTCTTTAACATTTTAGCCATTCTAGTGTGCTTGTGGTGATATCTCATTGCGGTTTGAATGAGAACTGGGATTTGATTTCAGAGAATCAAAGTCATGTGATAGTTGGATGTCCGGGCTTCGAGGAGCAATTAATAGTCCTTACAAAGGGGGTGGTGAATTTCCTAACAGAAGTATCTATGGAACTGTGAATGGAAAAACAGGCTGCCTCTCCAGCCAAGAGAGTTGTCTGAGGGAGAGGCTGGGGATCGGGTCCTGTCTAGGCTCAGGGACTCCTGACTGTAGCACGGGTCTCCTTTTCACACAAGCCCTTTGCTCTCCTGGACCCTCTTGGCCTCCAGCTTGTGTTGAGCAAGGTCATGGTGAGCTGCAACCCAAGGCAGGCACCAGCTTCCCCAGACACCTGTTGAAGCCACCAGACCAAAACTCTCCTATGTTTTCCTGGCTGTTAAATTCTACCTTCTTGCTATTTATTAGGCTGGCTGGGAAATCTATGCAAATGTTTTATTTTGGAAAAATGCCTGGGATGACTGAAAAAAAAAACCCAGACCTCCCCAGAGCTGGAGGCAGCTGGTGCTCCTGTCAGGAGCCGGTAGGCTGCCCTGGTGGGATGGAAAGCTTGGGCCAGTCAATCATTTACCCGGCAGGGATGGCAGGGCCATGAGCTTCTACATAGAGAGCCCCTCAGGAGAAAGGAATTGATGTGTATGCCGTGCATTGCGCCGAGCTTTCCTGAGGTGAACCTGCCGGAGCAGGAGGTGTGAGAAGGATGCAGGTGAATCATCCCCAGGGGCTGGGCCCTCCCAGATTTATGGGGTGACCTCCGCTGGCCTCCCCAGGCAGGAAATGGGCTGTTGGCTCTTTCCCCTGCCACGCACACCTGCAAAAACCAGTTGGTAGTATTTTAAAATAATTTACCAGAACAAAATTTCTGTGTGTTCATTTGGATAGTTGCCCAGTAATTGACTTTGTGCTTTTTGATTCAAGAAATGACTTCAAATATCCAGGACCTTAGATTTCAATTTCTCCTCCTCTCTCTGTCTCTGTCTCTCTGTGTCTGTTTCTCTGTCTCTCTGTCTCTGTCTCTCTCTCTCTCTCACACACACACACGGCTTGCCTTTGGTGAGAAAAGTGTGAGGATTCTATAGGAGACATGTGAAGGCTTTACTCCTCCACGTCTAAGTTACACCTGCTTTACTCATCTGTCATTCCCTGGCTTATTCTGCTTGCCCCTCCCTCTCCGGTGCGCCCTGACTGTTAAGTGACTGAGCATCATTAATTCTAATTTCATTTGTCTAAAACTGACATTTCTGGCAGAAGAAACAGGCACTGGGCTTGCCTTGGCTCTTGGCCTGACTTGGTTTAGCAAGGTTGTTCCCAGGGACTCATCTCCTCCCCCCCCCCCGTTTCTCTCTCTCTCTCTCTCTCTGTCTCCCCCTTCCTCCATCCCTCCTTTCTGCAGACCTTGCAAATAGCCCACGCCGCCTGGGTGCTTATGCCGGGTGCTGCTCTGGCCACAGTGAGGAGCTCCTGGTCTGTCTACAACTTGGGAATACTGTCTGTGGGTCATTGTGATTGATTTTCCTGGGGCATTGAGCAGGCTCTCACGGAGCAGTTCAAAGTGGAGTCAGGTTTCTGCCCTCTTCAGGAATGGGGCTCAGGTCTCAACTGCTATTCTGGTGTTCCCTCACCCCCCAGACATAAGGCCTCTGAGGTCCCTGGGGAGCTTTTAGGGTTTATTTTATTTTAATTTTTAAAATAGATTCTGAAACTTATTTTTTAGTAATCTCTCCACCCAATGTGGGGCTCGAACTCACAACCGAGGGATCAAGAGTGACATTCTCTTCTTCTTCTTTTTTTTTTTTAAAAGATTTTATTTATTTGACAGCGAGAAACATAGCCAGAGAGGGAACACAAGCAGGGGGAGTGAGAGAGGGAGAAGCAGGCTTCCCGCCAAGCAGGGAGCCCGATGTGGGACTTGATCCAGGGTCTCCGGGATCATGACCTGAGCCAAAGGCAGTCGCTTAACCAACTGAGCCACCCAGGCGCCCTGAGTGGCATTCTCTTCTCACTGAGCCACCAGGCGCCCCTCTTAGGGCTTATTTTAGTAAACAATCATTTGTGTGCAGAAGGAAATTTGAATTTCTGGTTGCATGCCCTCTTTTCATGTGATGGGGTTTTAAGTGAATCTTTAGGCATCTCAGCAATTTGCTGCATTTACTGCATTCACGAAGGGGCACAACTATTGCCAGTAATATCATATTTTGTAACTATTCTGACAACACATTTCAACTTCATTGGTTTCCTTTTCAAATCTTACATAGCTACCTTTTTTTCTTTCTATTCAAAAGTATTAATGTGGCGTGGAGTCCGTGGGAACCTAGGACAGAACCTGGTGAGAAGATTCCTAATGTGTTATCTCGGGGCAAAATTCATTAAATGTTATGTGGGAACTGCAGATTCTCTTTGAGGGCTATTGCAACCTTATGAACTGACAAGAGTGTTCTAATCTCAGTGTGTCCACTTCTCACCTGGGTAGCTTGCTGCCTCTGCCTGGCAGCCCTCAGCTTTCGCTTTACTTTTCTAAGCCCAGTGTCTCCCCTGCAAATGAAACTCATCATAGAGCCCCCAATCCACCGGACTGTGAAGATCAAGTTCATGTAACGCTGCCGATCACTCCCTTCTCCTTGGTTTCGAAGACATCTTCTTCTTGGTTCTCCTTGCTCACTGGGCATCCCCTCTCCGGCTGCTGGCTAGATCTTTCCACCTCATCCTCCCAGCCTCCAAACGTGAACACCTCTGGCCTCTGACTCCTCATCTGGGGTCACTTCCAACGTGATCTTTTCTAGCTGCTGACTTACATGACATTTGTGGGCTGATGGCCCCCAAAGTGACCTCTCCTTGAACTCCAGCCCACTCCACATCTGCACTGGAGGCAGCTCAGACCAAACCCCTGGAGAAAGGGTTTAATCTACCTTAGACCACAACCTTCTCTTTCTGGAATCTTCTTCATTTTGGAAAATAGTAACCCCATTCTTCCAGTTGACCCAGCCCCAAATCTTGCCATCATTCTTTAAGCCTTCTATTTCAGACCCAGAAGAAAGCCCTCAGTAAATCTTACCAGCTCTGCCTTCAGGCCCATCTCTTCTTCCCTTTCCATCCTGCCACCTGGTCCACATCCATATCTCCTGCCCGGATCGTTGCCGTTCATGCCATTCCCTCTGTCTGGCAGGGAGAAAGCAAGGAGGGACCAAGACACGGAGAAGCAGGGTGGCATCATGGCCAAGATGGGACCTCAGGGCCAGGCATGGAGGGAGAAAATCCTGGCTGTCTTCAGTTCCTCACTACAAAGTGATAGATGGTTGTTAGGCAGATTGTGAGTGAGCCACAGTTCTCAGATCATGTCCATTTAGGGTGACATGAAAGCAGGGTTCTCTGGGAGATGTCAGAGGCCTTTGATTTCAAGAGGTGAAACCCATGAAAGCAATCAGAGTGTGTTAGCCAAGAGCAGACATCGAGGTGTTTCAAGTATGGGAGGGGCGTGGCTCCATCTCACGAAGTGGCTTCCCAGAGACTGGACCTAGTACAAAGGTTCACAGGGTAGAGGTTTCACACAGTGCCGGGGAGGGCCTGGGACGTGCAAGACTGTGGCGATGGACGAGCGGTAGCCTTCGAGGAGCATCGAGAGACCCTGGGCTGTGAAGGCATTGGCGTTGGCAATCAGTGGGTAACAAGGCATCCCCAAGGACTAAAGACCTGCCTTCACTCCTACAAATCTAGGGCCTCCCTTAGTGCTGGGGCCCAGAGACATCCTAAATGCAGGGGAGGGAACCAGACAACATGGCTGGCTTTAGATCTCTCTGGATTAGAGCCAAACTTGGTTTGATTTAAGGGAGCAAAGAAATGTAGCATTTCTTATCCCACGAGAGTCATGTTGTAATTTATATCTATAACAACAGTGACTCATATTTCCTTTTTATTCTAAAATTTGGGGTTGTGTTGTACCTCCAAGAGGAGATCATACTGTCATCAAAGCAGCTTTGGTTAAGACCGCCCAGTCCTGAAGATTTAGGTAAACACAGAAACAGGCATCTATATGTTGGCCCTGGTGGTAATTTGGTAAAAGAGGGGCTTGCATGGCCTGAGGTACTCCCAGGGGAGTGAAGGAGGAAATAGGGAACTGCATTCGTACACCCTGTTACTTGAGAGAGAGAATCAAGGTCCTGTTCAGACCTCCTTCCTGTTTGGGCTGGCCAGCCATAGAACAGCCGTCCACCTGTCCCTTCTTGTGTGTTGCTTCCTGCTTTCTATGGGGATCCAAATCTGGACCTCTGGATCTGATAACATCATGTGCCACCAGTCCAGAGAGAGCCCAGTTAACAGAAGCTCTATGGAGAGATGATGTGGAAAGAACCATACATGGTCATAGACTAATGTCTTAATTATTTGGAAAAGCCTGGACATAAAAGTAATTAGACTGTGGGTCGTGCCACTATTTGAGTGAACATTTTTGTTCCCTGCTTACCTGTCTGGCTTGGAATCCTGGGTTTTTACTCACTAGCTCTGTACCCTGGGCAAGTAACTCATCTCGTTGTGGTTTAATTTCCTCCTTTGTCAAATGGGGTTAAGAATAGTGTTTATCTCATTGGGTTCTCATGGGCCGCATTGGACCAAGTTAGTAAACAAAAAATATGCCTGGCATACAGTAACTGCCCAATAAACTGTAAGCACAATTATTATTGGTCTTTACCCTCAGTAGGAGATAGGGATATATTTTATTTTAGTAGTGACAGAATTCAAGAAATAACTTGAAAAAGAAAAGCCATTTTATTTTTCTTTAATTTGTAATATGTCTATTACCTAGAATAACTTCACCAGACACCTTCTAGACCATGACCATCAAGGCAGGACTGAGAGAATGTCATTCTGTTTTTAGAAGATTTTATTTCCCTTCTTTATTGGTTCAGATTGATTTATTTTCATAATTTAAAGAGTAGGTTAAAATTGCGTGTTTCATCCTACATGCACGATGACTGTACTAGTCTAACTCTCTGGCCTGGATGGGAGAGCAGATCTCAGCCCTCCTAGCTTCTCTGTGGTCAGATAAAGGTTAAAACATACCGCACCCTTACCTTCCAGAAGTGGCACCTGTTGTCTGGGGTCAAAGGTCAGCAAAAAGTGGTATAGAGTTGCTCCTTTTACTCCCATTTCTCCACGTCGGGAAGGTTTTCCCATTGCTGGAACTCAGCAATGAGTAGTTCAGGAGCTGTAACTGGTAAGGCTTCAAGGAATCAGAGGGCCTCTCAGCGGACGCGCATTACTGCTGAGAGCCTCTGCGGGCAGGAGAAGCCCATGATGGCTGGGGTTCTCATCACCATCTCAATGGTCTGGTCTGAGGGCCTGGAGGACCCTGTCAGGGGGAAGCATGAAGTCAGCAGAGTATAAACCCACCTCCGGCCTTGTTGGGTCTAGAGACTCCAGGCTGCGGCCTGCCTGGCCCTTTGTCTTTTGTCTGGGAGGCTCCCCCCCCCCCCACTGGTCCTGGTCACTGTACCAGCCAGCCTGGCCAGCTGGCTCCATGTCTGTCCTGACCTGCCATGGCTCTCTTCCCTGCAGGCAGCGGCTGCTGGAGCCCTGGTGGTCCTTCTTCAAGACCCCTTGAGAATGGAGGGGTTTGTGTAATTGAGGCCCCATGTGTAGGTCTTGGGCTCAGCCCTTCCACAGGACAGGATATGTTCTTTACATGTTCAGAACTCGAGGTTCAGGACAGAGGCAGAGGCAGGGCACTACAGGGCACATGAGGGGCAAGAGTGTGAAATGGATGGATATAGAAGAAAACCATGGTCCCCAGGCTAACAGGAAAGCAGTGTGTGTGTGTGTGTGTGTGAGAGAGAGAGAGAGAGAGAGAGAGAGAGAGAGAGAGAGAGAGAGACCACATACAGCTCTCTGACCATGAGATTTAGGTCATAACCAGAAAGCATCATAATGTTCTCAAACCCGGTCAGAGCTCATCTGACCCTCTCAGCAGTTCTTTCCAGCTCAAGGAGAAGTCAACAAATTCTGTACCCACTTTGATGGCAGCTGCCATGCTGCTTCCATCCCCAGAAAAGAAGCCAGTGGTGTCCTGGGGGGCCCTTGGGCATGAGCAGTGCTCCTAAGTGGGCTTCTTGCCAATGCCCAGAGAGTCAAGCAACCTTTTTAATGCTGATTTTTTGCTACCTTACTAGTGAGGGCTACCAGTAGAAAACCACATTATCTTTACTGTGGGGTTTATGGCAACCATCTTTCCTCCTAGGAAGCCCTGAACTTCCTGCCCTGCCTCTGGGCTTAAGCTGGAGTGACTGTTCTTGATGGGTGTTGCTCAAGCAGCTTTTAGATGAATATCAGCCTGGCCCTTCTTCAATTTTCCTATTATGTGTGGGTTGGGGCCACTCCCAGAGTGTCCCCATGGATCTGCAATGTGGGGCCCTAACAGTGCTATGGTAACAGGACCTCGGGAGACAGAATAGGTTGAATAGGAAACAGACACTGTCCATTTCATTGACAACCACATCCAAAGGGTTTATTCCTGTATTGCAAACAAACCTCCAAGACCAAACTCCCAAGGTGCCTTTCATTCGGCTGTTATTAAACCACCCACATAAATACATACGATAAATAAAAAACCAGAAAGGATGAAGTCTTTGTGTATAGAGCTTTTCTCCCCTTCTCTTATTTTTTCCTCCTCCCCTGTGTTTGAAGCCCAGTCCCTCACGTTCATTTTGTTCCTCGGGACACAAAAGAGTAGTCCAGAAGTCGGCTGGGTGCCGGGATGCGGCGTCGATGGGAGTCCGGGTCCCGCTGCGTCCGGGCTCTCGGGGAAGGGCCGGCCCTGGGCACTCACACATAGTCGTTCAGTCTGTAGCCGCTGAGCGAGGCCGAGGTGGCTGAGGGGGCCCGGTTGTCCTTGAAGGCGGCGGGGGGCCGGTAGGCAGGTGCCGTGGTGGCCGTGGTGGCCCTGGGCTGGGCCTGGTAGGGCCTGGAGGGCGCCTCGTCCTGGCAGGAGAGGCAGAGCAGCGTGCCACCGATGAGCGACAGGGACGAGGAGATGAAGCCGAGGTACAGGGCCTGCCCGAGCTCGAACTTCATGCCGCTGGGCAGCAGCGGGTTGTAGAAGTTCTGAACCACGTCGTTGGTGGTCCAGGAGACCGCCACCATGCACAGCAGGCCGGCCAGCAGGAAGAGCGCGCCGCCCAGCACGGCGCACGTGGTCTTGACCGGTGTGCCCTTGGCGCAGCGCGTGCACTTCATGCCCACCACGGCGCAGGCGCAGGCCACGCCCGACAGCAGGCAGGAGATGACCATGAGCGCGCGCGCCGCCTGCAGGTCCCGGGGCAGCGCCAGCAGCGAGCGGTAGATCTGGCACTGGTAGATGCCCGTGCTGTGCCACACGCACTCCATCCACAGCCCCTTCAGGTAGGACACGGCCGTCAGGATGTTGGTGCCCACGTGCGCCGTGCGGCGCCAGTGCGGCAGGATGGTGGTGATCAGCGTGCCCACCAGGCCCAGGAAGCTGAGCAGGAAGCCCAGCAGCTGCACGGCCGTGCTGGCCATGGCCCCGGTGGCCGGCTGCCGGGCTCGCTCAGGCGCCCGCCGGAGTCCTAATGAAGCCAGGAGGCGGGGCGGGGAGAGAGAGGAAATGGGTTAAAGATTATCTTGATGCATTTATTTCTGCCACCGAAACTGAGTTTTCCATAGGCAGTTGGTGGGACAATTAGCATATTCTTAAAAATAGTTTCTGTGACTTCATTGGGTGAAGGATTCCGCCGCCCGTCGAAGACAATTTTCCCCGGAAGGCCAGAAAGGGAAGGGATGACGGCAGAAATCTGGCTCGCCTGCGCCTCCCAAGGACCCCAGAGAAGGGCAGTCCAGAGCCCCCTTGGTGATCTGTCAGCCCTTAGCAAGCCCGTGTGGAAAGTTCTATCCTATGTCCACCCTAAACCACTCCTGCTGCATTTGAATCTCATTTCCTACCCTGTGGTCAGTGATTACTTCAGTTGTTAAACCAACACAAGGACTGACAAGAGTTAGGCGTGTGCTACAGCTGATTTAGAAATTAGCCTCGGATTGCCCCTGAGGATGAAATGTCTTCCAAAAGTGGGTAAGTTCTCTGTGCTCTCAGGAAGGGAGAGGCTTTGCACCCACAGGTAGGTCTGATGCTTTTTTCCAGAATCCTGGAGCTGGATGTGAAGTTAGAGATTGCCCAAGTGATGCCAGGGGCCAGGAATGACCTCAGGGGCCTGAGGTGCTGGGACAGGACCACAAACCAGCTCCCGGCAGGCCACCTCCCCTCACACATCTCTGCAGTGGGGTGGGCTTGTTGTCCACCCGGTACTGCTACCTGCCACTCAGAGAGACAGGAATGCGGAGCACATTTCGGGGAGGGGGTAAGGACACAGCATCTATGCAGTAACAGACAGATAGGGGACACTCAGGAAATATTGGAAAGGAGGAAGGTGAGAAGCAATTACAGTGCAGGATTTGGTTAGTAAGAAACACATCACGTTTCCACTGAGGGTCTGCACCATCACTTGCTGGATTTAAAAACGCATACTGGGCTGAGAGGTCTTACCTTTGTAGCAGGCGAGTGTTAGTTCTGTGCAGGTGAGCAAGCGAAAGTAGGGGATGGCAAAACACTGTGGTGCCAAAGAGGACATGCAGTCCTCTGGCAGTGGGGACAAAATCAGGGTTTGCACAGGCGTGTTAAAGGATGATTTGTTCCGGACACCGTGTTTTTCACACATACGTCATACTGATGAGCCACTGCACCTCATCTCCCCATGAAGGATTTTCCCCTCCACTCGGCAAGGGCCCAGTCTGTGCAGGTGCTGGACTCGGGGTGGGGTAGAGGGAACCCTGGCAGGTCCCTGCTGCCCAGAGCAGGGGCGGCTGTCCTGCAAGTCAGTGCTAGGGAGGAGAGGGGCCCACTCAGGAGTCGCTCTGATGTGTGGGCCAGGGATGCTTCAGCAGCCCCCCCCAAGGCGCTCAGCATCCTAGCTGAGCTGACACCCAGAGCGCCAATTTCTAGACGTAAGTGATGCCAGGTGCTGCATGGTCATAATGCTGCCTGGTTTATCCCCACAGTAACACAGGGGTGCAGCAGCTGTTCATACTGTTTTACACACGGGGAGACTGGGTGCAGGAGATGAAGTTTCATGCCTGGCCCCGCTGGTCTTCCCTATAGTTTAATTCCTCCTTCAAACACTTGCTCAGGTGAATAGGAGTGATGCCGGTGTGAAGACCTCCGGGGAGTGGGAGGGGGTGGTATCATCAATGCCTTCTGGAGAGTTGACTCTTCTCCGCAAAGACATCCTAGAACATTGGTCTCAGCCCTATTGCAGTGGTTCAAGTGGCCAGGGTGACCAACGGTTCTGGTTTGTTGGAAACTAGGAGGCTTTCAATGTAAAACTGAAAAAATTCCTGGGCAACCTGGACACTTGGTTCCTTCAGGAAGCCCAGAGGCTGCAGACTTTTCCAGATGGCCTTTGGGATGCTTCCAGTCCTGCCCGGAGGCTGTCCCCAGGCTCTTGGCTGTGCAGGCTGTCCCTGGTCCTGCCTGGAGGCTGTCCCCAGGCTGATGGCCGTGCAGGCTGCCCCTGGTCCAGGACATTCTGAGGCTTCTCAAAGCTCTAGCTCGTCAAGGTCAATCACTAAGTACACTGATCCTCAAGAATGTGGCATAAAAGCTAAGCCTGCCTGACCCCATTAGTCTAGGGAAGTAGACCAGAAGTTTACTGGAGGTCTAAATATTTATGGAGAGCCATGACTGCTAATTTTAGAAACCATTAGGTTTCTATTTTTAAACTTGTACTAGAAGGATTTGCTAATTTAAGAAGTAGGTGTTAATGAGCCCCCAACTCCCAGCCACCAGCTCCCCACCCCTTCCCTGTAGTTACCAGCAGCTGCTACTGGCATTAGGTCATAATTCACCTTCCCCGAAACCACTTTTCACTTCGGGGCCATTCGATGGAAAAACAACTTCAGATGAATGCATCTCCTTGGAAACCACCAAAAACTCATCCCTGATACTCCGGAAGGATCTTGCCCAAGCATGCCTCCCAAGAGGGGCACTGCATATAGAACTCACAAGCCAGCTGTGTTCAAGAGCTGCAACTGGCTTCACCTTTGGGCTGCTCTTTTCCTGCAGACGTGTGTGTGCTTGTGGAAACATTTGCTAGAGAGACGTGAGTCCAAGGCAAATATGGTTCTAAGACTCAAGTTCCAAAAAGACCTTGACAGGCTGGGTGGGTGGGACTGCACTTAATAGGAAAATGCATTCCAGGAGTAAATGTTGGGTCTTGCATTGAGGTTCACAAAGTCCCCAAAGTGCACTCCTGGGTGGGCAGTCCATGGCTTAGTTGTGTGAGCGAGCAGGATTTAGGACGGTGTTTCTCAAGGAATGTTTCTGCAACATTGTATTTGCAGGATGTCTTGTGTGAGGAGTGTAGATGTCAGGTGGCTTTGAGGAGAGCTGGTGACTGCAGGCCTTCTCACTGCTCATAATATGCAGCATGCATTGTGAACCTCCCAGAAAAGTCTGTGTATCATTTCCTAAACTTATGTGACTAGAGACATCGTCTCTTGACTTTGCCAGGGAACAAGTTGGAATCAAATCCCTTTGGCAAGTAGAATGAGAGGATACAAGTCCCTTAAAAGTTTAATGGAGCAATGATGAGATAGAGTTGCTCAAAAAAGCAAAACCAAATAATGTGATTTTCAGGAGTCTGAATAAGCACAGATAGGAAGGCAAGCAGGGTGTAGGGTTTGCCCCCAGCAGAGTCTCAGAAAACCCCAGGGCTATAAAGTAACATGAAAATCCATGAAGGGCAGCTGTGGAAAACACCAGGGCACTGTCGGCACCTCAAACGATCTGGTTTTATGAGCACCAGATCTGAAAGGTGAGGGTTTTTTTTCCATATAAACTTTCATGTTGCTTCTTCCTCTGTTGTCTCTGAGCTACATTTTTTTTTAAGGAAATAAAGAATTTAAAAAAAAAAGAGCAGAAATCTTCAGCACATGGTGGAGTCTACATTGCATTCAGCCTCCCAGCCTGCTTGGCTTCCTGCTGTCTCCCAGTGGTCAGTGGGGAAAGCCTGGCTGGGTCAAGGGACTGAAGCATTGTTCTCCCAGTCCCCTGCTCCTGCCTTTTAACTGTTCAGTGAAAGATGTCTTGGGCACATCTAGTTCATTCTTTATTTGATGGAGTGTGAGCTCAGGTCTCCCCTGCCGTCCAGACTTCTTGGAGGGGTACAGGTATGAGGCCAGTAGGACATCTGAGACACATGATGTCCCCATCCCTCAGAAATCTCACCTTTGGCTCCCTGTAGCTGTCACCTACCTTACCACTTGAAAACTCAATCCCTTTATGAATAGCTTCCCTATGGGCACACATGGCTGGCTGGACCTTCCCCACCCACACTGTGGAAGGGTGTGTCAGACCGGGCATGGGGGTGATTGGGGAAGGAGGGTACAAGCCAGGTCTGTAGGAATTTCTTTACGCTGAATCCCCTGAACACTCTTGTCTAGAAGAAGAGTTGGAAGGTTTGGCCACTCAGCCAATTTTTAGCTTTGGACTAGCCTGCAGTGGAAACAGATTTATAGTCATCTGGCAACAAACCATCACACACACGTCTGCCTCAAGGGCTCCTGACGTGGTGTTGAATCCGTAGTGGGTACAGCATACCACCTGGTTTCCTAGAGCTTATCAAGGGAAAGGAAGAGCTGCCTTCAAAGAAAAATGGTCCTTGGACCTTGTAAGAATGCAGAGTTGTTTCAACTTTGATATTCAGCAATTTAAGAAGATGTTTGGTTCAAAAAACCTGCCTGTTCTTGTTGCTCCGACTGGACTGGCTCTTCAGTGTTACTTAGCTGTTTCACAAATCCCACACCTTGAGAACTGAGCATAAACTCAAGGGAGATTTGGATTCACCGTAATGAGATAAATTAGCAAAACTAACATGAGAAAAGAAATGACTTTTATGCCATATTCAAATGAAATAGCTCCAGCTAGTGTTTCCTAGGTGTATGTTGGGCACTGTGTTTCTTATTTATGTACAAAGCAAATGGATCTCTTTCCTAGAAGCTCGGGAATATTCGGGAGGTACGATTATAGTACATCCTCCTACACAAATCTATAAGAATCATGAGGGGTGCCTGTGTGGCTCAGTTGGTCGAGCGACTGCCTTCGGCTCAGGTCATGATCCCAGAGACCTGGGATCGAGCCCCACATCGGGCTCCCTGCTTGGCGGGAGGCCTGCTTCTCCCTCTCTCACTCCCCCTGCTTGTGTTCCATCTCTGGCTATGTTTCTCTGTCAAATAAATAAATAAAATCTTTAAAAAAAAGAATCATGAGAAAATGATCAAGTTATATTTTGGAGAAACCATTTCATATTCATTCAGGATGGGCCATACTGTAGGGTTTTTGGCTCTAAAAATGAAGTTTTCTTTATTACCATTCCAAACATTCTGTAACTTTCCTTGGGTTATTTTTCAGACTGGCAGGCATCTGTATTTTAAATTTACGAGGACTTCCCTGCCATCCACACATGTTGCAGAAGAACTGCAGTCTCTCTGTGGCAGCCAGAGACAGAATAATTGTATCACTAACTTATTACTATCATGGTGGGGAGAGCTTGCTTGTGTTATTCAGGGATATCAATATGAAATATCTTGCCCACATCATATAGACGTGACAATTTATAGATTAAATTTCCCCCCTCTCTTTTGGATGACTGAAGAAAAAAATCTATTTTTCATAACAAGCACTGGTTTGGGGAGAAGCTTGTATTAATACAGATGAAAACCATGGCTATGTGGTTAGATGTTTGTGGAGACCATTTCCAACTCAGCGAGTTGAACAATCTCTTGTTTTAGTGAAAACTGCAAGTTTAAGTAACCATGGCCATAAAAATTCTAAACCATTTCTCAGGAGGTATTATCTCTCTAATTTCAACTCACCAGATTTAATTAGAATCCATTACAAATACATCAGATAAAATATTTCTAAATAAGATTATTGAATTTCATTTAATAACATATACTGCTGCCTTTGCATAGCTGTTTTTCCTGACAAGATAACTGTCAAGACTTGCTATGCTGTTGGTTTTCATTTTTCAAGGTATAGGTGAATAAAAACCTGTTACACAAGAAAAGTATTAAAAAGTATGTGGCACCTGGATGGCTCAGTCATTTAGTGTCTGACTCTTGGTTTTGGTTCAGGTCATGATCTCATGGGTGGTGAGATTGAGCCCTGGGTTGGGGTCCATGCCCAGCGCAAGAGTGCTTGAGATTCTCCCCCTTGCTCCTCCCCAAACTTGTGTGCCTGCTCATTCTCTCTTTCTCTTTCTCTCTCTCTCAAATAAATAAATAAATCTTTTTTAAAAAGTAAAAAAGACATGAGTATTGTCTAAAGTGTTAAATGATGATTCGATAACTCATAGTTAAAATGTTTCAAGGGAAAGTTTTATATAAGGGATGTTATGGGCTGATTTATGCCCCCCCAAAGAAGATAATGCTGAAGTCCTAATATCTAATACCACAGAATGCGACTTTATTTGGAAATAAGGTTGTTGCAGACATAATTAGTAAATATGAGGTAATATTGAGGTAAATATGAGGAGTAGGATGGGTCCTTAAACCAATAAGACTGGTGTTCTTATCACAAGTGGCCTTGTGAAGACAAAGAAGAATAGGGAGGACACCATGTGACAGAGGAGGCAGAGGTTGCAATGATGTATCTTTAAGCCAAGAAATGCTAAGATTTACCAGCAACTCTCAGAAGCTGGGAGAGAGGCATGGAACAGAGCTTTCCTCACAGTCCTCAGAAGGAGCCAACCCTGCTGACTTCTTGATTTTAGACTCCTGTCTCCAGAATTTTAAGAGAATAAGTTTCTGTTTTTCTGAAGCCACACAATCTGTGGCACTTTTTTACAGCAGCCCTAGGAAATCAATACAGGGGACTAGCTGAATGGCAGCATGGGGAGTTGTAGAAAAGAAGCACTCATGTCTCAATATGAGAAATGGATTCTTCCCAGAATAGGCATTGAGCACACTCTGATGACTTCATATTTTTCATGGAAAACAACAAGGCAGTAGCTAGCTTTATGTCCCAAAGTGTAGAGGACAGAATCTAAGGAGAGTTTAGAGAACATGGAGAAGGAAGAATTTGGGACTGTAGTTGTGGAAACTCAAGAGCAAGTGCTAACTATGGTAAGTAACCCATATGGCAATCAAATAACTCAACCTCTCCAGATTGGAAAAGTGTGTGAAGCCATTGATCCAAGGCTGCCAGGCTTTCCTGTGGAAATACAGTAAAGCCCAATGGTACCTCCTTTTGGGACTTGATGTCAAAACAGAAATGAAAATAAGTAATAGGACATTGTCCTAGCTGGGCTGGAAACCTCCATGAATAAGGTAACTCTTCTATGTATCGTATAAGCTTGTGAAACTGAACTGGGGATATATTGCAGTGACTAAAAATGTGGTAGCAAATGAAAACATATGACTGAGATTTATTAATGCTAAATAAAATACAGTTAAAATGATATTTAATGTTCATTCTCTGTAAATTTAGCTTTTGATCCCAGGAGCACAGAATTTGTTAGTTATTAATACTAAGAGTAAAAACAATCACAGCTAAATGTACTGAGTGTTTGCAATATGCCAAACATAGACTAAGTGCTTCTGTTAGCTTATTTAATCCTTTAAGAAGTCTGTGATGTGCATGTTTTTGTCCTCATTTACAGATAGGGAAACTGAGGCTTAAAGAGGTTAAGTAACTTGTCCAAGGTCACACCTGGGCTGAATCAGAAAAACCAGGGGAGACTCCTGTGATGATCCAGGTAGACGATGGTAGCAGTGACTAAGGTGAGTGCTACAAAGAGATTGGTGAGGCTGACAAGGTTCACTGACAGGTTAGCTGTGGGGTGTGAGAGACAGGTGTCAAACAGGGCCCCAGGGTTTCCTCTCAGGCAGCTCAAGGATTGCAGTTGCCATTTATTGAGAAGGTAAAGACAGTAGGAGGTGGGCAGGTTTGGAGGGTGAAGGGCAGAAAAGAATCTTATTTTGAACATGTTGAGTTTGAGATGGCATCACTGCCCAGGTGTGGACACCTGTGGTTAGATGTAAACGTGCAGAGTTCAGGCAGGAGACTGGACTGGAGAAGGCCATTGGAGACAACAGCACAGACCTGGCATTAAGAGCTATGAGACTAGATGAGAGCCATAGACAGGGAAGGGCAGGGTCTGCCCAGTGACTCTAGGAACCCTTCAAAATCGAGATTGGGTGATGAGGAGGAGTCAGTAGCATGGGGCACAGGAGTGGCCATGAAGGAGGAGGCAACCCAGCCTAGTGAGTCAGGACCGAGATCCACGTTGGAGAGAGTGATGCACCATGTCAAGTCATCAGACAAATTGAGTAACCTGAATGAGTACTGAGAAAGGATTGTTGGATTTAGGAACATGAACTGCAGACCCTTGTAAGCACAGTTTTGGTAGAATGATTGTAATGGGTTCAAGAGGATGAAGATGGGGCAAATGAACCCAGAACATTCTCTCGAGGACTTGGGCAATCAAGTACCCTCCCTGCAACCCCCAGAAGTTTGTTGTTACCACCCTAGTCCTCTTCAGGGGCCCCAGCCCCTCCTGGGCACTCAGCCCACCTCATGTATTTATCTTGGCCAAGAAGTTACTCCATAGGGCATTTATATTTTCCTGGATGGCCCTCTGAAAACAAATCTCCTCCTGTCCGTGGCCCCAAAGAATAGCACTCACATTGGTAAAGATATGACTGGCTCAGCCCTCGGAGGGAGACCAGCGATACTTCAGGTGTGTGCTTTTAAAACATTTCAGAAATTTAGAATTAACTGAGGCAGGTATGCAATTTCAGATTGCACAAGTCTTCATAAAGGCAAACGCTTCACAGATGAAATGATGCACGGCGTTGCTAGCTTAGTCTTCAGACACATACAAAGGGCCATGTTGTGCATTTTCTCAGAAGAGTATGGGTCAGCATGGGTTACATGTGCCCCTTCTTGGGACGGTCTACATCATTGGCAGAAGCCAGTGCAAAATGAAAAGGCGGGGCCCCTCCCCAAAAATCATTAAGAATTTCAAGATGAGTGAAATATAATGCAGTGCATCCAATAAGCATGGGGCTTTCCTGAGGGTGGGGTCCTGTGGGACGTGGCAGGTTGCAGGCTGTTGAAGCCTGTCCTCCTGGTTATGGATGGAGCCAGGAGCTGGACGTTGGGAGTTTTCCTCCCTTAAACCTATGAGCACATCTCATTGAGACATTGAAAGGAACAGGAGACACTTTCACAGTGTGCTGCAGAATAAAAAAATACAATTTCATATGTTTATTTTTTCCTCCTTTAAGCGTAGCCCAGATGTCTCTAAATACCTGCCAAGGAGGAGCCTTTGGAAAGCAAAACTATTACTGGCCTCCTGTGCCCAACAGTGGCCTCCAATGGAAACAGACCTGTGATTCTAAATCTGTTTTCACTTTCCTCTTGTTCCAGGGAAGCTGTAGGTGTGCGTGGCACTGGGTGTGCACATCCAGGTGGGGGAGGGAACAGCTAGTGCCTCTGGGTGGCTTGCTTCTTTTCAGAGACTCTGCTCCAAGCCCCCACAGTCTGGCAGGGCCCCCAGCCCCTAGCAAGAAGTCGTGAAGCACCCAAGGCCCAGCTACTCCTTGTTCCTTCCAGAGTCCCCCACACAGGGGCCCTCCGAGAGCCAGCCCTGCGCCCCCTCCCAGCACAGGGCCCCCAGTGGAAAACTCCCGATGCGTTATTGCTGTTGGCAACCCCGGGGAAAGCCAGTGGCCCTGGCGGCCGCTTGTCCCACAAACAGTGTGAGGAATATGAAGATCAGCTGGAAGGAGGAATGTTTGAATTTCAAAGCGCCAAGAATCACTCCTGTACTGGCAAGATGGACCGTGTGCATTTTAAAAAAGATCAGAAGAAGCCTTGAAAACAGGCTCTGAGACATCTTCTGTGTAGTGGAAGATATTCCCTGATAGAAAGCAAAGAATGATTTTTTTAAAGACAAGAATTGACTTTGAATTGTATTGATTTTTATCTAAAAAAAAAAACCTGGAAAACAAATATTTACAGTAATATTTTCATAGTACCAAAGGAAGAATCTATGTTTCTTCCCTTTTTCTTTTCTTTTCTTCTCTTTTTTTTTTTTTTTACTGGTTTCTCTGTAGGTGCTTAAAAAACATTGATCCTATTATAGATGTGGGTAAGTAAAGCACAGTAACAAGAAGAGACGTTTGCAAAGCAGATGATGCCAGATAAAAACTGAGGCCGACTCAAGTCTCACTAATTTGAGCAAACAGCTGAACCTTCCATGACTCACCTGGCTATCTGCATCATAACAGCTGCCTCCCAAACTGTCTAGAAGATGCTGAGATAATGTATGTAAAAACCTGTAAGCACTGTAAAGGACGCCCAACAAATGGAAGGTCTGTGCTGCTAAAGATCTGTCATTACGGATAAATCCCTTCCTGAATCCATCCCAGCCAGCCCGGACCCCTGCGCTGAGCCCAGACCGGGCACTACGTCACGGGAGACCGCAGCCATGGAGCTCTTCTCTGGTTTCTCAAGACTTCAAAACTAAACCGAGTGATTAAAAGATTTTTGGCCTTGAAAACTGCAGGAATTAAATCTCTCACTGGGAATGTGCGGCCAAAGACAGTGTCCCAAGTGACACCACATTTGGGGACCCTCTCAGGGCATTAGTCCCAGATCCCTTTCTACTGTGCCTGTGGCCCTCCCAGCAGGCCTCGGGAAGACCGCCCATCCTGGGAAGACCACGGCAGCTGTTAGGATGTGGGGTTCAAGGTGGCTGAAGGATTAACTCACAGATCAGCTTGCATGGAATTTCCCATTTTACCCTTATTAAGAGAGATCTATAACTTTCCCGCCCCTTCTCCCATGCCAGTGTGTGGGCGTGTGTGTGCGTGTAGCGTGTGTGTGTGTGTGTGCGCGCGCGCTTGTAGGTGGGGAGGTAAGTCTCCCATGTCTGGAAACTCTGGACGCTCTGCCTGGCCCTCTTTGCAGGAGAAACACTCCAGTCACAGTGCAAAGGGTCAGTGACAATGAGCTCATGCCGACACGGCCTTGAAACACTCAACAGATTTAGTCCTTGACCCCTGACGGAGGCCAGCCAGTGATGAAAGAGGTCTGCCCAAACACTCAAGAAGGGGGTCTTGACCTTCCTGGCTCATTAGGAACCCAGCTGCCCTCACACCCGGCCCCTTGCCGCTGCCTTTCTTGCCGATCACCTGGAGAACACTTGCCTGCCCACGGCTCTGGCCAGTCCAATGACTGCCAACCCCAAACCCGCCCGACTCCCAGCCTCAGCCCAGACTCACATGCAGAGGCCCCGCGTCCCATCCGCTTCCTCAGGTCCCCTGTCAGTGGGGCTGCTCCGGACCCTGGCTGGGGGCCAGCCCGTGTGAAACCAGGATCCCTTGGGGACGCTGCTGCCTCACGTCTTCCCTTTTCCACCAACTGACAGCTTCAAGGCCAGAGGATTTGAGAGAAAAGTATTACCTTGCCCTCTGAGAAGGGGCTGCGTGGGCACAGGTGTTATCGGTTGAATGGTTAACTGCCTTGTGCTCGAGAGGAGGCAGCGGGGCCAGGGCAGACATTCAGGACCAACCAGAAATGTCGTTTCTGCACTTTGGAAAAGTGCCCAGTACGTCTGAACATAGTCATCTCCTCCCTAAAACACCCTCTGGTGACTCTCCAGGGCTGCCAGCATAAAGCCGTGACTGGCCAGCCAAGCGCCGAGGTCCGTCCTCCGTCAGCCCAGGCCACCTGCCCGTGCTCCCTGCCCCGGGCCCACGGGCTGCGCACTCCTCCTCTGCATCCTTACTCATGACTCGCCTGCGAACAGCCTGATGCCTGCCCATGATCCAGCGCCCCCTGTGTCCCTGACCACCCACCCTCCCCGGGGCCGGTGACCGGGAAGTTGTCCCCATGCTGCTGGGGACTTTTATCAAATTGAGCAAGAGTTTCTCAACTTGCAGGCGGCTCTGCTCTGGACACAGGCCACTGAATTTTGACCAACACACACTGTGTTTTATTTTTTCAGCTACAGTTGCAGATAGGGGCAGTTAGGTGGTGTACGTGTGTCGTGGGGCACTGCATGGAAAGAGGGACAACTTGCAACAAGGAGGAGATAAGGGACAAGCTGAAAGGTGAAGCCAGTGCCGAAAGAAGAAGGTGGCTTTCTGGGGATGTATGAGGAGTTTGCCGGATGAGCCTCATAGGACCGGGCATAGTCGTGAAAGGGAACTGGGCTGTGCTGGAAACACCGCCGGTTCATGATTTCACTGGACTCATGCGTCCGTCCCTTTCTCACGGACTTCAACACAATACTCCGAGGGTGGGGCTTAAAGTCCTGTGTTCTCTCCACAGCAGTCCTCCATCTACCTGCATAGCTTTAGTTGGAGCTTCATGAGAATGAAGGAGCTCAGCCGGGGGCAAATGGCTCTGAGCGGGGACCAGAATCTGGCCTTTCTGTGTAATTGGCAATGGGAAGGTGAAGGCAGAGGGGGTGTTTTGTGGAAGAGCTGGGAGCTTGGAGCAGTTCAGAAGGGGTCTGTTAGATTGTTACTGATTGAGAACTGGCCCACAGCCAGATCCACAGAGCTTCTTTTAAAGTCTCTTCTCTAGAAGTAACTGTTGTAAACAAAACCATCTTTAGTTTGGAGCCATCACAGGTCCAGAGGGTCTTCTGTTTGGTGAATACCATCTATAGTAAAATGCACCTGTAGGATCTGTAATTTTTGCTGGGAACTTGGGGGGATGATTTTTATCCTTTTGTCTTTGGGGGTGATTCAGCTACAAGCAATACATTTAATTTATAACTGCCTTTGATTTCTTGGCAATGATTGCATATATTTGGGAAATCCTCCAGAGACAAAATGTGAAGCCCAAATAGTTTAGAAATATTATGATATTTTCATAAATACTACATTTGACAATGAACAAAGTGGAGAGAATAGTATGTTTTGTAGACTTTTTAAAAAATTACCATTTAAAAAAAGATTTTATTTATTTATTTTTAACAGAGAGAAAAAGAGAGACAGCACAAGCAGGGGGAGTAGGGAGGGAGAAGCAGATTCCCTCCTGGACAGAGAGGGGGACTCAGGCCTCCATCCCAGGGCCCAGGGATCATGTTCCGAGCCAAAGGCAGACACTAAACCCCCGGGCGCTCCTATGTTCTATGGACTTTTGTTAAACCTTTATTGATATTGATTTTCTCTGAAACAATTCATTCCTGTTCTGGGCTGAAGTGTGAAAGCTCCGAGGCCCATGGCCCTGGCCTATGGCTCCTAATGGACAAATGAGCCTTTCCTGGGCCACAAAAGGTGAAGATGCAGGTTCACCAATTTATCTATCATCTATCTATCATCTATCTAACATCTATCTATCATCTATCTATCTAGTTCCAGCATATGCAAGAAACAGGGTGCTTGGTGAGCAAGATAGATGCTGCCCTTGGCCTCTCAGTGTGTGGGGGTTGTGAGCACACAGAGCCAGCTGCACAAGGGACAGTTTGCAGACAGGGAGGTGAGGCTTGGGGACTCCAGCCCTCCTTTCCCACCTGGGACCCTCATCCTCGGTTCTCCTACCTGACATTAAAGTCTACCCTTGGATCCTTTGTTTAAGGTCTCAGGTGAAAATGACTCATAATATCTGGGCATTTTATCCTACCCAGGAGGTATTTTTAAGTCTAAAGGATAGAGATTTGATAGTGAAATTTCAAACACCGATCAGGGTACAAAGGAGGATCGGGAGAGGAAGGTCTTGAGCATTTTCTAATACCCCTAAAATCATTCCATTGACCTATGGTGACTTCCATCCTTGTGGATATGATAGAAGCCAGTAGATACTTCAGACTAGATGGATGGACAGATGCACAGATAGATGAATGGATGGACAGACGGATGAACGGATGAACAGATGGATGGATGAATATATCACCTTTGTTCTCTCAGCTGATGTTTGAAGCTTGATTCATTTTCTGATTTCTCACAGAACTGGGCTAGGGTCTGACAGACAGGAAGTTGGTGAAAAGTTTTTTGAACGAACCATTTAATGAAAGGGAGGTTATATATGCAGGGGGCCTGTGGTTTCAGGTTTCTGTTTTGGGCTCCTTTTGATTTGAGTAACACACAAGCAGGCAACTTGAGTCTGCAGTTAGCAGACTCTTAGCTCTTCTTGGGGTAAAGGCCATTGCAAGCTTGCCCTTACTCAGTTTACAGCATATCCAGTCAAAGTCACTAGATTCCCATGGAAAGCTTTGTTCCAGATTTCATTTTAACTTCATGGAGTCTGACTTTGGTGGATTCCTCATATTAGTAATGACAATAGTAAAATGATACTGAACACGGACATAGCACTCATTGTGTGCCAGTTGTGGTTTTAAACACATTACATATATTTACTAACTTAACCCTTAGAATAGCCCTTTACTTTAGGCACTACTATTTATACCATTTTATGGATGGGGAAATGGAGGCTCTAAGAAGATAAATGACCTGCCCCGGGTCATCCAGGTTTAAGTGGTAGAGGCAGGACTTGAAGCCAAGCAGATTGGCCTCAGCGTCTGGGCTCATGTCACTGCATAAATCCCATCCCCGAAGTCAGCTGGAAGCTGCCATGCTTCTGTCGCTGAAGGAGAGATTTTGCTGCTTCCTCACAGAGAGGGCTCTTGTGCGCACTGGGTTGGTAAGGTGCTGGCGCAGGGTCCTGGTGTTGATGATGGTGTAATGTGTGGAGGGACCGGTGAGCTAGAGGAGGCTTCTTCCCCGCCTGCTGTTGACTCAGGCATGAAGAGAAGCCCAACTGCAGTAAGGGAACATCCAGCCTCACAGCCCTCACTGCCCCACAATGGGCTGAGGGGGGCAGGGACGGCGGTGCATCTGAGCAGTCTAGTCTCTTTCCTGAAGATGACTGGGGACTCACTGGCCCTTCACAGGGAGGAGGGTGGGGCATGCCAGACCACCCATGCTCAGCCACAGTCTACTGGGGGACCCTGGGGCCATTTGGAAGAAAAGATACTAGAAATGTATTCTCTCAGTTCTGGAGGAGTCCGAAATCCAGGTGGCAGCAGGGCCACGCTCCCTCTGAGTGTCCAAGTAGGATCCCTCCTTGCCTCTTCCAGCTTCCAGTGGTGGCTCCCAATCCTCAGCCCTTCTCTGCCTGCAGCTTGTGTTACTCTCATCTCTGCTTCTGTCTTCACATGGCTTCTTCCCTCTGTGTCCCTCTCTTCACAGGGCATTTCCCCTTATGAGGACATCAGACATTGAATGAGGGCCCAATGACCTCATCTTAACTTGATTGTATCTGCAAAGACCTTCTTTCCAAATAAGGTCACCTTCCCAGGTACCAGAATTATGACTTGAACATATCTTTTTGGGGGACAGACTTCAACCCATCACAGCTGGGGCTATCTGGGGCTCCCCAGTTACTTACTACTATTTCTACGATGTGGGATGAGACTGATTTTCTTTAGGACCAGGAAATCTCAGCTGGCAGCACTGATAATTTGAATGTAGGTTAAATCGATAGAGCAGAACATATCAGTCAAGTTCATTTCCAAATACAGAGCAAAAGCAAGATGCCTTCCTAATCTTACACTTTGCTTTGTTTTCTAAAGCATCCGCCTTGGCTGCCTTAGGACGCCCTCTCATCCTGAGTTAAATGACAACAAAGTGACAATGAAGGCAAACTGAGTAATTATCTGGAGGCCATGCAACCTCGTGGGGTAGAAACCCTCATTTTTCATCAACTGCAAATCATAACATTTGCCTGTTTCTTGAAAGAATCCTTCAGAGATAGTTGGAGTTAATAGTGCTTCATAGTCTACTTAAAAACAGCATTGGAAAGAATTTTGCTTAGTGGGGATATTTCTAAGTAGACAAGAGACAAGAAAACTGATAGCAAATGTATTTAACAGGGAAAACCATGAGGAAATGAATTAAATAGGATCCTGTTTATGCTTTTATCCTGGAAGACAAGGTAAATTTCAGTTCAAGCAGGGCTTCTCTGGTGCTGTCTGAACATAAATACGTTGTCTAATGCTGGTCACTTGGTATGAAATGGGAAGTTTCTGAAATTTAAACAACACACCTGTGAGACATGACCTCCCTCCCTTTTATTTATCTGGTGCCCGTAATGCAGGTGACCGCCATCTCAGCAGCACACATTTCAACATGAACCTGTATTTGCTAACGGCCCTTTTGCACTCTGGACACAGGAAGATTTAACGTGTTGGAAGATATAGATACCAGGAACTTCACAGCCTAAGTGCCCAGAGATCGTCTGATACATAGTGACCACCAAAGAATTATGTCTTAAATATTAAGAAGCCACAAGAATTGAAATTGGAAACTCAAGCAGACATTTGTACATGCATGTTCATAGTAGCATTAGTCACAGTAGCCAAAAGCGGGGAAGAGCCCAAATGTCCCCTTACAGATGAATGGATAAGCAAAATGAGGTCTCTTCATACAGTGGAGTATTATTTAGCCTTACAAAGGAGTAAAATTGTGACCCACACTATGACATGGGTGAACCTATGCTCAGTGAAATAAGCCAGTCACAGGAGCCAAATATTACATGATATTACATGATCCTACGCACATAAGGTCCCTAGAGGAGTCTGATTTATAGAGACAAAAAGTAGAATGCTGGTTACTGGGCACTGGGGAGGGGGAACGGGGAGCTGGAGTTTAATGGGGACAGAGTTTCTGTTTGGGATGCCGACCAAGTTCTGGAGACCGATGGTGGTGATGGTTGTATAACAATGTGAATGTTAATGCCATGGAACTGTCCACTTAAAAATGATTAAAATGGTAAGTTTGATGTTACGTGTATTTTACCACAATAAAAGACAAACACATTACTTATACATAAGATGTGTGTCTTATCTTGGTCATTCTGAGTGGGGCCAACCCATCTAGTGTGGTCTTGCAGTAGTTCATTAGTTTATGAGAAAGCAGTTTTATTGGAATAAATGTTCTCAGATATGAACTGAGACAACACTGTCCTCTTACCTCTATTTTAGATAATTCTGAGAGCCAAATGCTAAATCCAGACCCTATCCACCTGGGAGGACAGATTCTCAGAGGATTCAAGGCCAGGAAACAGTGGTATCCCTGCAGTGAGTCCTCCCTTCCTCAAGGAAGTGCTGTGGGAAGGCCTACTCAACCTGGTACAGGCAGCTGCAACAGGAAGAGCTGACCATGCAGCCCACTGCAGGACCTGGTGGGCAGCCTAGCACCAGCTGGGATCAGTGAAGACTGCCGGGTCATCCACCTGCCATTCTGAACAAAGGCTCCTGCACCAGACTCCTCCTAATTGCTACCCACTCCACATGCAGTCTGCTGATGTTCATGCCACACCTGTGGGTTTCCTATGCCTTCTAATTTACTGAGTGCTTGCACAGACTATTATCTAACCCTACAGATGACTCGTGAGGCATCTGTTATCAAGTGTGGGCATCTCGTCCAGTCTTCACAGTTGGTCATAGAAAAATCTGGGCCTCCAACCCAAGCTTCAATTCCTTCTTCCACAGGCTGTCAGCCTGGAGTTGCCAGTCCTCCCTCAAGCCATAGGAAAAGACAGTGGTGATGAGCAAAGTGGGTTCAGGGTGGAGCCCTGCAGGTGGGCACTGAACGCTCCATCAAGATTTGTTGAGTGAACAAGAACGGGGCTCAAGCACGATTTTCAGAAAGACCTTGCTCTCCATTCCAACCCTGGCTAATGTTCATTGCAACTGAGTGGCCAGCATGGCTTTGCTGGGTCCCAGCTTGAAACCACGGATCAGGCAGCATGTGGATGAGAAAGTCAGGCTCTCCAGACACACTCAGACACTATCAGGCCCTTTCCCAAAGGGACAGGAATACTCCCAATATTCAATTCGATAAGCACAGAGTGACATTTGTTTGGGCCCCGATGGACTTCACTCAATCTCTTTCTAAAGTTTGTGCCCTAAAATGAAGCACTTGAATCTCTACCTTCAGCTCTTCATGAGCCAGAATCTCCCTTCCTGACCAGAAGCTTCTTCCATAAAGAGGTTAACCAGAAAACAAGAAAGAACACACAGAGCTTGCAAAAGCAGAACAGCGAGGAATGCAATATGTTTCAGAGAGTCAACGAAAATAAGAAAGGAGCCCGATGTCAAACTTAACACCATCATTTTAATTTCCAAGTGCTTTGGGGTTTTTTTCATGTTGGTTTCATGGAAATTTATGTTTGTGGAGAACCCTGTATTTGCTACAGGATCTTGCTGTGCTCGTTTAGTCCAGTAATAAAAACCATCTGCCTGAAATCCTTTTTGGAACAAGAAAGGGTATAAACAAATAAGCAAATGGGCATAAATGACCATGGGAAGGGGGTGCTGTTTCAGAAAGGGGGAGCGTGGGTGAGCCTGGAGCAAACACTGTAGGCCAATATTTGCAGAAGCTTCCACCTTTGGAAGGCATGTGTAGGCTATTATGAAAACCTGTACAGCTTTCAAATAAGTAGGGTACATTTTGGGAGAACGGACAGGCACCTTTCTCTTCCTGAACACTCACTCTGTGCTTGGGGTTTCACCACCAGAGTGAGAACAATATTAGGAAGCATTGACCCATGAGTCCCTGCAGCGGGTTGAACAGTGACCGCCCCCCCATCCCAAAACTCAGGTCCACCTAGAACCTTATTTGTGACCTTATTTGGAAGCAAGGTCTTTGTAGATGTAATTAAGATGAGGTCATACTAGATTAGGGTGGATGCTAAATCTAATGATTTCTCCCTATAAGAGGAGAAGAGAAATAGGAGAGAAGAATGCCATGTAAAGATAAAGCAGAGACTGGGGTGATTCAGCCACACACCAAGGAATGCCAAGAGCCTCCAGAGATTGATCCTAAAAAAGGATCCTTCTCTATAGCTTTGGAGCCTTCAGGGAACATGGCCCTGATGACATCTTGATTTCACTCTTCTGGCTTCCAGAACTGTAAGAGAATCAAGTTCTGTTGTTTGGGGGTCTCCTGGTTTGTGGTGATTTATTATGGCAGTTACAGAAAGTGCATACAGCCTGCTCCTTTCTTCTGGGAGCTGTTTAGGTTAGGAGAGATGGAACCAAGAAGAACTTGGTGAAATTCTTGGCCCTTAAGTTAGGAGCTGAGTCCAGGAGTAGGAAGAACTGATCTTGAAAGAACCCACATTGAGCCAGTTTTTTGGTTAGCTGGTTTTTGTCTTGATGCCTGGGAGGAGATCACTGGATGGCCACTAGATGTTCCTGGGCCCCAAGGAGGTAAGAAGGTACTTCTAAATCAAGCAGTTGGTCAGAGGCTCTGTCCTATCCTCCTGGTCTTGGGGCTAGCTCCACAGAGCGATGGCGCACCTGAGGAATTCTGGCTGAGTTGGAGGGTCTGTGGGTAGAGAGGGCTGCTCTTCTGGCTGTCCTAGAAGGCAGGGCATGTAGAACTGGCAAGAGACTAGGTCTTCCACTTCTGATAGTCAATATGGGTTTTTATGTTCTCAGCAAGACAGTATTCTTGAAAGTCAGGCATTGATTAGCAAGAGATAATTTTAGAAATTCCTTTAGCTCCTATCACCATATAAAGATCAAGGCCTAGAGATTTGATCTCTTAAATTCTCATAACCTAGAAAACTCAGGACATTGCATGTAAGTTTCTGCTCTGAGGAACAGGGGAAGTTCAGTTCTTTCCAGCCCTAGTGGACAAGGAGGAGAATGGAGACCAAGGAAGGGGAAGTCGGTGGTCACATTCACTTGTGCCAATCTCCCCCAAATTGAATGATCTAGGGGGAGCCCCCAAAATGTGCCTTTCTTCTGCTCTCTATTTGGGTCCTTGGAGGAGATAACCCCATCCCAACATGGGGATGTGTAGGTGTTGGGGAGTGAAACATGGTCACAAGAAGGTGGGATGAGTGAGCTCAAGTCAGGATTCCTGGCTCCCTTCATCTCCTCTGAGGCCAGCAGGTGACCCTGGGGATCCTCACATGTCCCCAAAGCAAGTACAGCATGTATTCAAAAGCCTGGCTGGGAGCCAATGGCTATAAGGAGCTCACCTTTGCCAGGGATGGAGTGGGCATACCACCAACACTGGGGGATCTCCAAAGTGGCTTGGTCACACAGGAGAGCCCCTAAACCTAGACTCTCAGTCCCTTGTCTTCAGCAAGGACATCAGCTGGACGCCCAGAAGACAGACCCAGCCCATGCTTCCCTGACTGGGTACCTGTCGCTACCAAGACCAGCATAGCTTCTTGGTAGAAGAGGCCAGTACAGGACTGGATGGGAGATCTGTCACCTCCGCATGGGGACCATGAGCTTCCTTGTGCCCTGGCTGTCAGATTCCTCTGTTGCAGTCCTAGCCCCCAGGACCTCCAAATGTGACTGTATTTGTGATTTAAAGAGGTAAACAAGGCCAAATGAAATCTTATGGGTGGGCTCTGATCCAGTCTGGCTGGTGGTCCTTCCCCTAAAAGGAGACACGGAGGGAAGACCGTGTGAAGCCAGGGGCAGAGGCGGGAGTGGTGCAGCCACATGCCAAAGGAGGTCAGGTCTGCTGCAAAAGCCAGCAGCTGGAAGAGGCAGGGAAGGATCCTCCCCTAGAGCCTTCAGAGAGAGCAGGGCCCTGCTGACAACTTAATTTTGGACTTTAGCCTCCAAAACTGAGAGAATAAATTTCAGTTGTTTTAAATCACTCAATCTGTGGCACTTGGTTCTGGCAGTCCTAGGAAGCTAAAAAAAAACCAACAACCCACACTCATGCCATCAAAATCGAGGTTTCTGAAGGACTGTGCTCGATCTAAGTGAATTTAAAAGCCTTTCTCCTGAGGACAGATTCCTCCAGAATTAGGTGGAGGTGGCAGGGCATGTCCACGAACCATCCCTTGCTCCCCCTTCCTGCTGTAAGTCGCCTGGTCTGGAGCCCTAAGCGCAAATGCTCCCCACTCCCGCTGGACTGCCTCCCATGGCTGGAGGGGCAAGCCAGGCAGACGAAGGAAAGAGACGCAGGGCACACAGGCTTTCTTTCCTTCCCCAAAGGAAGCAGCTCCGAGTCTCTTTTCTTTCCTCTTCTGTCAGATTGTCATATTTCCAATTTCTGTCATATTTCCAGCAAACTCAAACATCCTGGCTGAGAGCTATGAAAGTACCTAAATTCAAAGCCTTCACAGAAGTCATCTTCAAGGCCTGCCCTCAGCCCGTGGAAGCCGGAGTGAGGCCGAGAAATCACTCATTCCATCGCCATGTAACTGCGATCTTGTTCCCCCATGCAGGTCACATCTGTCACCTTCACTGCCACCAGGGTCCTCACCACCTCTGGACACCTGCATTGGCCACCCTGCAAGGGCTGAGTTATGATCGGTGCCCCAGATCTGTGGCCAGCGACTTCCATGTTATTCCAGGGGCACGATGGCTGGGGCAGCCTCGTGAAGCTCATGGTTTCATTTCCTTTTCCGGTTTCAGGGTAGCATTGCAGCAGAGGGGCGCGATGGTGCTCCAAGGCGGTCAGTCTTTGGTCTCAACCCCTGGTGCTGACTATGTTGACAAGGAGGGGGTGCCTTTGTGCCCCAGGACAAGGACTGAGTGCAGCACGGACAAAAAAAAATGACATGATAATAATCATGCCTTTTCTCTGGTCCAGAAGGATGAAACTTTTGCTTCTACCTAGAATTTTGTGCTACATCTGTCTGGATTTAGTTATCAAAGACCTGGAGGGCAATGGATGGGAGAAGCTGCTTGGACGGCAGCAGGATGGTGGAACAAAATAAGATTTCCATTCTCAGATGAGATTTGTGCATTTAAGATTAACAACACTGTTATGAGGATGGGCCGTGACTGGGAAAGACTGACAGCGGCAGGCAAGACATGCCCACATGACAGCCCACAGTAAGGTTGCACCTTTAGCAGAGTCCTTGAGCTCCAAGGAAGAGATGAACAAAGGATCCCTGGTTCTGGAGCAAGACCAGGCTTGCAGCTGCACAGGCTGGGTGTAAGCAGGGGCCTCGTGGGAGCGGAAACTCAACCAGGGCTCCACCGGCCAAGTCTCAGTCCCTGCCCCAGAGTCACCTCTTTTCCTCCTAAGTGGCTCACTCAGCACTCAATTTTTTTTTAACTCAGCCACACAGACGAGGAAGGCCTTCTGCAATCCAGTCATCTGGGTGAGGCAGCTTTTTTTTTTTTTAACCAATTTTCAGGATCTGTGTGCATGAGCTGCCTTGATAGGACGTCAGAGCAGCCTTTGTGTGGTTGCTTTTAGGAAATTTCACAGAGGGCAGGGGACAGAGGGACATGCTATCAATGATGGCAAGCCGTAAGAGACTTCACACACGGGTTAAGGAGTGAGGAGCACTGAAGCCCCCAACTCACTAGCCTTTGGAGTTTTTGTGTGAATGGGGCCATTCTATCCTCAGCCTTCTCCAATTCTGAATTTATAGGAGGAAGTCCAGGGCTATAATTTAGTGAGGAAAATGGGGGCATTGTGTTTTCCCTTTGAAACGACCCAATACTTAAATGGAAAAACAAGACCTGCTCTTAACAATCATTTGGTACACATTTAATAACCAGAAAAATCCTTTAATTTCCGGAGGAGGCTCAGAAACCTTTACTGAGCATGTGGCTACTGTGATAACTGTTTAGGAAATTTGTGGAATAGGAACTAGGAAGATGTGCAGGGGGGCCCATGAGGGGAGCCACCTGTCTGCAGGCTTCCTCCTTGGAGGACTTTGTCCCTGTGTTCTGGGGATGGGTCTTGAGGGAGGCATGGGTGCCTCCCAGGTTCCTTGGTCTCCCAGGTCCCTCCACCTACATTTTCAGCATCCCTTCCCACCGCATAAGGTGCCTCACTCTATTGTCTCTGTCTTCCCACTCACCGTATCTCCACCCTGCCCGCCTTGGTTCTACGGCCACCACATGTGGTCTGATGGATCTTCTCCTCCCTCCTTCTAGCTGTTCTTGCCCACGCTCACTGTGAGCTTCTGTCTGCTCTGTCGCTAGCACACATAGGTCTCAGGTCATGCATGTGTGGTCCGTTGAGTGGGATCCCCTGACATCTCTCCCAAGCACATTAGGGCTGCACTGACACAGCCTGTTTCCAGTACCCAGGAGCAATGATATGGTGGAAGTCCGTCCATCCCTGAATTGCACACTGACTCTTCAGTTTGCTGGTGTTCCACTCAAAAGCCATTGCTCCAGCTAGATTTTAGGCTTCTTGAAGGCTGGAGCCCTGATATTCCCGTTTCTGTCCTCACAGCACTGAGAACACTCAATAAGCCTTCCCCTTCAAACGTGTAAGAAGGCAGCCATTTTGCTTTAGGAGCCCGGGTTCCTAGAAAGAATGACTCATCAGAGATTGAGTCAGTTTAGGATGTTAACACAGTATGACTGGGGATAAAATCAAGCTGTTTTATATGTGTTTTGAGTTTCTAAAGGTGGACCTGAGCTCTGCCTGTGTTAGTGTCTGGAGGGCTGTTCTTTAAAAGGTAGGTTCCAGAGCCTTGACCTAGACCTACGGAATCAGAATTTCAGGAAGTGGGTCTGAGGGTTGATGTTTTTATATCAGTCCCAGCCCAATCCTGGTGACTCTTGTTCACGGTAAAGCTGAGGATCACAGATCCCGACACACAGACAACAAATATTGATTTTACAAAGAGTAGCAGATTCAAGAACAAACTAGTGACTTATTAGAGCTCACAGAGTCAGCCAGGGCAAAGCCAAAAATGACTTATTGCTTCCTAGGTGCCCAGTCACTTCAAGGGCGGCTGTAGTCCTCTGGTGCAGAATGACGGTCTCACAAAATCAAGTGGCTGGTGGGGAACATCTAGGGGGTCTCTGGAGTGACCCCATGGGCGGTGGTGAGCCTGAAACCTGTCCCAGCTGCAGACAGAGCCTACCTGTCTTCCTATGGTGGTTTCCCCCGAGATGGAGAATTAGAGCATGCTGTTCAGTTATAATGTTTGCTTTGCTTTTGGAAACTCCTCAGGGCAACTCAGGATAGGTTTTCACAGTGGTGTGTGACTTGGCTTCGTTGCAAAGTTCCCCCTTTTTAGTCTATTTATTGCAAGTTAGCACACGGCCCCATATCCAGGAGTCCAACACCAGGTCTGACAGTAGTCGAGGGCAGGCAAATGAAAGGAAATGGTGGGACAGCTGAATCGTGTGTCCCCATATCTACTTTCCTGGCTCAGAGCTAAGCTGAGGTCCGACCTGCAGCCCAGTGATGTCTCGGGATGAGTGACTGCAGCCACTGTCTCCTCTCCAACAGGGCCTGAAGCATTATTTCCCATCTATTCCATTTTTTAAAGTTCCATTTTTGCTTACCTATTTTCTTTTCTTTTTAAAAAATTCAACCAGCTTTCAATAGTAAGTTGCTGGTCCTCTTGATGTTTACTTTCGAATTTCAGTAGATGCCATGTTACATTTTAATAATAACCTAATCTCCACCACTGTGCTAGCTGGTTCATTTACATTGTTTCATTTAACCCACACAAAACTATTTGATGGGTGTTATTCGATGCCATTTAATGACTTATTAATTTAATAAAGAAAACAAATTCAGAGAAGTTAAGTGAGTGGCCCAAGGTGACCCAGCTCCTAAATGGAGACCAGGGTCTGCAACTAGGCATCAGGTGTTCTCAGTGATGGGAGCGCTCTCTGCCTGGTGATGACCTAGGCTGGCCTGAACCTTGTTTATTTGCCTCGAAGAAGAAGAAAACAAGTTTGACTGATGGCTGAAAGATTTCACGGAAAGCTAGCCCCTATTTGCATTATCTGTCCAGTTTATATTAGCAAAATGAAAAGCGAGGAAATTTACCAGTTTATCCTGACATGTCTGCAGGAGTTTCTGTCCATATAATTCTTTCTGTAAACCTGAAAAGCGTGGTTGAAATTCACTAGTGTGAGTGACAGAAATAGTTTAAGATCCAGTCTGAACAGAATTGGGACCTTTGGGATATAGCTACCATCATCTGACCTAGGGAGGGTTTTGGGTGGGATCTGGTACATTTGGGGCTTAGAGTAGTGAACTGCATTGGAACCTATGGACTTTAGTGCCCCACATTTCCTACCTGAAAAATCCCCTTCATCCTGCTTTCCTTCCACATTTCCTGCAGTGTTGGCACAGGTGCAGTCCTCCTGCCCCATACCCAAGCATGGCCATTGCCATCCATGGTGATTGCTGGCTCCATTAATCTCTCTTCTCAGCAGCCTGGGCCTGAATTAGACCCAACTTCTCTCTGCTTCAGGGGTCACACAGAGGCTCCCAGCCAGCTCCTGGCCCTGGATAAGGGTTGTTCTCCATGGAACAAAGAAAATTGACATGAGAATAGTTTAGGACTTTGTTACTCAGCCATGAAAGAACACTAGATAGAAAAAAGAGTCCACGAATTTAAAAAGGCCAACGATTGATAAAGTCCAAGAACCCCCAAAGGGGCTCAGCTATTGTTTAAACACGAATCCTGTGTCTGGACCTTATACACCTCTGTTGATGGAGGCTGGACCAGCAGGCTAGAAGGCGTTAATGGTCCTATTCTGCCTTGACCATGCCAGGAAACACCTCGTTTTGACTTTCTGTAATGAGCTAACAGCAGTAAGAGTTACTCTATGAGTAACAGGAAGCTCTTACTGCTGTAGCAGCTGCCCATTATGTGTTCTGGTTTACAGATATGAATTCTAGTAGCCACAGAAGCTGAAGTTGGTGCTGTTAACCCACGTTCGCATAGAAGGGAAGCAACAGATTTGACGAGTTCAGTAACTCACACAAGATTATAAAGTTAGCAAGTGGTAGGGCCCAGAAATGAATGGGGTCCTTTCTTCTCCACACTGTCTCCCATGAAATACTACTCTTCTCCCCGCTGTGGTCTGATGCGGTATCACATTCTACTACTGCACTAGCCAGGTCAAGAGCCATTATGCCATCCTGGTAGTATGCTGAGGGGTCAGTCCCGGAATTTGCAGGGCTCACTCTCAGCCAAGAAAAGAATATTCTAGGGAAATGATATCTTAGAGGTTTTTTTTTTCCCCCTAGTGGATAGACATTACTTGAGAGGGTTATGGTATGTTACCGACACATTACTGTGACGTCTTGTAAATTTCATAGCCACTGTTTTACACTTCATCGCCATTCCTGATCTCATTATGGCGTTTACTTCAAATAATATTGTGTGGATGAACGTTTAAGACTCAAACGCAAGTTGTAACATTATTTGATGATACACTAAAAGATGATGTCTTCAGGAATGAATTTTTTTCCTTTGACTATCATGGCTTTAAATTTATCCATGATTCCTTTAATAAGTAGAGTTTCTTTGCATTCATAATTATAATAGTTACAAGAAACAAGAGTTGTTTACCTTTTGTTTATAAAACAAAACACTGAATATTTTTCAACTATTAAAAAATCTATATAATCTTGAAAATGTCTGACTTAAATGAAGGAAGAAGTTCTCAGTCAACACATTAGAACTTAAAAGTTTGGAAGCTTTTGGGTGCTTGGGTGGCTCCGTTGGTTAAGCGACTGCCTTTGGCTCAGGTTATGATCCCGGAGACCTGGGATCGAGTCCCACATTGGGCTCCCTGCTCGGCAGGAAGCCTGCTTCTCCCTCTCTCACTCCCCCTGCTTGTGTTCCCTCTCTGGCTGTGTTTCTCTCTGTCAAATAAATAAAATATTTAAAAATAAAGTTTGGAAGCTTTCAAAAATTCTTACTGTGTGGGCACCACCCCTAGACCAATTAGGTCAGATCTTGGAGAACAGTGGTCTGGCTAGTTATAATTTAGAAAATTCTACAAGAGATTTTAATATGTAGCCAGTGCTGAGAACTACTGGGTATAGAAAATAATGGATTTTTGAATTTAGGGAGCTAGATCTGATTATATAATACATGCAATAAATCAATAAGTTACAAATACAATTCAATATTCAATAAATATTACTGAATGAATGAACATCGTACAAAGTTTCATATGGTAATCCATATTTGACAAGACTAAGAAAATTGTAAGAAATAGCAGTGAGAAGAAAACTTTTAATTAAACTATGTATGCCATATATTATGAGCTAAACTCCAATTTCAAAAATGTTCAAAACAGGAAGAAACCTGTTTTGCGATTGAGGAACTACAGTACATATTAGTAATGTCCACTAGATGTCGCCCTAACCTGCTGCTTCAGGTATTGAAGGAGGTCCGAAAACCATTTTTCCCAAGTACTTAAAATTGTAATAGTTCGACTCCTTTGAAGACAAAAGACTTAAAAATCTCATATTTCGAGGAGTTGCTGCTCATTTTTCCTGTCTATCCCAAGATACCTGAAGTATCTCACAAGACGTAAAATTATTTAAAATGTGAACTGAACAGTTTGAACAGCTTGATAGAAAAAGTGTGCTGGCTTCCCTTTTATCTACAACCCTAGATTTCATATTTCTCTTGTTTGTAGTGGGTTATAGAAAAGAGATGATAATAGCAAGGCTGACGTTTGACTTAAATCAAATAAAAAGTAAAATCTGAAGGAAAGAATGATGTCTTCTAATTTGAAGTCAGCAGATCATGACATGTTGAACACATGGTTACCGTGATGAGAAAGGCCAGGTGAGGAAAGGGAACCGGGGTCAACAGGACTGGGCCCTGAGCTTAACCCACAGCCGGTGTTAACCCTGGGAATTGACCCAAGGCCTCTGGGGCTGAAAACCTGATGACTTTCCCCTACTGGGTGAGAATCACTCTCTCAGTGAAAAAAAAAAAATGAAACAAAGGTGGGGCCAAAAGGAAATTCACAGAAGCTCTGGAGAAGTGCATAGAGCAGTACTCAAATGGTTCCAGATCTCCAATGAGATGAGAACAGAAATTGAGATTAAGCTTTCCAAAAACAGTTTTGTAGCAAAATAACAAAGCTATTTTATGTCTATGAAATGTAATAAGAAGAAATTGAGCTTGTATTTTGCATGTACTTTTTAATTTCATTTTTCTAGTAATTCAGTATTTCTAGTCTTTTACAAAAGTACTGGTTTATACCAAATTGGAAATTTTTAAAAAGTAGTCTTTCACCCCAAATAGCTTGGGAAGTACTGTAGAAAATCCACACTGAGCTGCAGAGGAGGGAACCCCAGGACAATGACCCAATTAAAAACCTTAGTAATTTTCTAGTAGACAACATAGGTCAAAAAGGGCTTAAGAACAGGGGCATCTTGACTGTGAAACACAGGGTGACTGGAAAGGTAAAAGGAAATCCTAAGAATGGCACACCTCAGGAAGCCCCAGCCTCTGAGCATACAGTGGGCAGGTCACCCCAGGACCTCACCAGCTCTGAAAGACTCAGAGACCCCCTCACCAGCACTCCTAAGCTACTCCTCTTCCCCAGTGCACACACATAACAAGTCGGCCTTGGGATAAGAGGAATTCAGGTGGCCACAGTGAAAAGAAAATGCAAAACCACTCAGCTGCTCAAATCTTATATATTCATTTTCATAAGAGAAATGCAGAGAGAAGTGCATAGATGCCTTTCTGGCTTGACCCAGCCTAAATCATCTGGCTTTAATGGAAATGAGGCTTAAAGCACCGTAGTTTTCCATGTATGGATAACTGAGTTGGCAATTTTGCTTCTCTAAAAACAATGCCCTTTTGCACTATAATATGGTTGGTATCTTTTTTTTGGAAAGCATATTGGGAATAACTATCAACATGTCAATTATGAATACTCTTTAACCCAGCAGTTTGCCTGCTAGAAATTCATATTACAGGTATCCTCTTACAGCAAGCAAAGGCACACGTAATACAACCTCCAACACTTATTGGTTCTTTTTGTGAGGTATAAAACTAGACAAAACCACAATGACCTTCAATGAGACTAGTTAGCCAATGGTACCCCATTGGTACCCAAAAGGAGAGACGCACCATTACAAGATTCAGCGCTTCTATAGGTAGTCATGTGGAAAGAGCTCCAAGACAGAATTTTAAGTAAAGAAGCCGATTAAGTACAAAGGATACAGTGTGATCATATTTGTGTAAAACATGAGGCATATGCATTTTGATCATGGAGAGAGCCCTTCCAAAGGCTGTATAAAAATCTCTTCTCTGTGATTATCTCTGCGAAGTGAAACTAAGGGTCAACACAAAGGAGAAGGACTTTTGTGTCTGACATCACACACTTCTGATTTTTTAAAAATAAAAAGATGAATTAATGTACATGGAATAAGGTGCCTATTGCAGAGAATAGAACCAGAGCTCTAAGAAATGGCAGCATGTATCAGTCGACCAAGGTTACAACATGAAACAAAAAGTCAGACATCAACAAAGGGAAAAACACAACTCCTAGACTGTCATCACCTGTGGCTGATGAATATTTTTAGTAACAGGCGATGATCAGCCTTGGGGGACTCTCCAAACCCCTGTGGGAGGTGTAGAAGAGGATCTGAGGCTTTCAGAGTCAGCCATCGCCTGGTAAAAGAGTCCAGAGACAGCTGCCTCAGTGTTTAATTACTCTGTGGATGCAGAATGGGCAGAAAGGAGATTGGGGTTGGTTAAATAAAAAAGAGCTGCCTGGCTCTGCTTCACATATACAGGGAGTGTCTTGGCGACTGGAGGCGCTGTTAACTTCTACAAATGAGGCATACACATTTCCTGTTTAATTCTACCCTGCACAGTGCCAACTCACTGTGATACCATTGGTCTCAGAAATAATTTTCATAAAAGCTGTATGTAATTACTATATTTATATATGTCTATAATCTCAACCAAGAGAGCTGGCGAGGCTGGCTCCCTGCCCACGTGGTGCCTTCAGCACAACACACGCTCGGCTAAAACGTCTCAGGGCTATCTGAAGCTGAGTTTGCTGCGCAAAACACGCTGCTTGCTCTGCTTTGGATTTTCTTTCTACCACTTATCGCGTATTCTAGGGAACAGTTTTAACTCGTTGCAGGTCAAGTGTGTCTCACTAATCATTCTGGACTTGCTTCGGAGAGACAAAGGAGGACTATTATGCTGGATGTCAAAACGCCAGTTTCCAGGCGGCGAGGTTGCCTTCCCGGAGACCGTACGGGACGCTGGGGGTAAAGTTCGGCGAGCCACAGGGGATGGGTGGAAATGCTTTGCAATTGTCAGGAGCATCGTCAACAGCACTGCGCAGCTGGGAGCCAGGACTGCGGGCCCGTGAGGGAGGGTCGAGGTGGAAGCCAGAATCCGGCTCATGAAGTCCTGAAGAGCAAGCCCTTCTGCCTCCCACACACTTCTGTGTCATGCCTATCTGACACTGTGTGGGGAGGCCTGGCTGAGCCAGGAGTGGCGGGCAGGGGCAGGTGGGCATGCGGCCATCGCCCCTCCCCCAGGCTCACCAGGGCGCTCAGGCCTCCCCCTGCACTTGGAATGAGGCTACACGTCCTGTTAGCTGCGGCAAGCCAGCTGGACGTCTGCACAGGACAGTGCCTTCTGATGCAGGCCAGGTGCCCTTAACTGTCAGGCTTTGGTTTTGCTGAGAGGCGGCTGCAGATTGGCGGCCAGAAATGAAGCTTCTGAGCGGAGGGGCGAGGCTGGCGCTCCCCCCAAGGGCCCCTCTTCCTGCTGGGCCCTTCCTTTATTTATTCAGAGCACTCAGCTTTTCCTCCAGTAAATACCGAACAAATATTTTAAAACCACCGTTGAAACAGTGTGGAATTATTAGCCTGTCTCAACCGGGCCCGGGCCGCTGCTGCTGCGCTCACCGCAGTGCACAGGGCCTGTGGGTGGAGACGGAGGGGCTGACGCCGAGCACTTCCGGCGGCGCCATCTTGTGCGGAGGCCGCGCTCAGACGGGAAGCCGCTTTGACCAGGACCTGTGCTCTGACCGGAAGTCGGAAGTCGCACGCCCAGTGCCCCGGGGCCTCGCTTTGGGCTAAGTTAGGAGAAGCGTAGATATCTGGGCGTGGAGCATTCCGAGGGGAAGTAGGAGTCAGGATGAGACAGAACCTTTTAGACCAGGAAGGGGAGCTATGGTGTGTTGGCTGTGGTACTGTCTGAGGACCCCCCGCTCCCCGGGAAGGCGAGGAATATGTGGAGAGGTAGAGGCATTGCCGAGAGGGAGGGCTGCCCCTAGCATGCTGACGTTTTCTCTAACAGCCTGAGGGGTCCAGAGATTATTCTCTTGCGGAAAACCATAGTCCTTCCCTTAGAGGCATTGGTTTTAGAGCGACACCCTGGAAACCAAGTCTGTTTCCCAGCCTCCCGCTCAAGCTGCCAGAGGGAGAGATTCGGGGCCCTGCCTGAGCTGTGCCTCTGCCCCCGGGGCTCAGCGGGGTCGTCCAGCCATGCCTGGAGCTGGCCATACGAACACCTAGAACCCAGTTGCATCCAGGGCTCAGTCCTGTTGTTGGCCTCCAGGTCCTCAAGTGCGGTGGGCACAGCTCCCACTCAGGTCCCCTGAGCACTGAGCTGCTCGGGACGCTCTCCCACCAGCCGGACTGGAAAAACCGGAAAAGCACAGGTAGCTGCCCTCAGAGGCAGTGTGGGTATTTTCTTTCCTTTTGGCCAGTTCAATTTTAACTAGAAACTGGAATACTAATTATAATGATACATGTTTACAGGTTTTAACTAATTGATCCCTTGGAGTCCTCTTCTGGGCGGAAGGCGTTCTACCCACCTCATACATCAGGAAAACAAGAGGCCATATGGTTGCGCTGGGCTGGGTGGTCGCTGATGTCAGTAGGAGAGTGGAGACGTCAGTGTCAACAGTTCTTGACTTCTTGGCCTGTGTCCAGATTGCTGGGTCTTGCAGCCCCTAGAAAGGGTAACACATGAGAAGTTGACGTGGACCAGACCATAAACTATCAGGAGCTTTACTTAGGGCCCTGCTGGTGCCTGTTTCTCTTGGAAAGACAGGCTTGGAGAGGAAGAAAGCTCATTTCTTCAGGAGTGTTTTGCCCATCTTTAATTACCAGTTAAAACAAAAACATTCTGTAGAGAAAACTCCACTTGAAAGAAAACTCCAAGTTGCTGGGAAGGTTTCATCTTTCCCTTTTGAATTCCAAGGTCTGCAGCCATATAATCCAATGTTGGCCTGAAAAAATATTTGTCTACAGAAACACCCACATGAGGTATTGGAGACACCAGTGCCAGGGTATGGAGGTGGAGCCTGTTTGGTAACCCCCAGCCAAGTCCTTCAAATCAGGCTCTGACCTATTTATTATGAACCGTCTTAGCCCTTTGTAACAAACACATCTAGGTTTTTCTCCTGATTCTACCTTCTCCATCCAACAGCAATAGATTTCTCAACAAATTTGGGTGAGATGGTGTGTATAGGTCTGGGATGAAGGGCCATAAAGGTATTCAATGATCATGACTATTTCAAGATTGGGGAGGTGGTAGAGACACATAGAGAGGCAGGTTGGGAATCCTCCAACCCCCACATATGAAGACACACACAGAGGCATGCAAGTCAGCAAAGAAATGTAGGCTGGGGTCCCAGGGAAAATTACTTGTGTGTTTTTTATAAGTGAGCAGGAGGGTCAAGTACAATCCTTTCAGAGTGTAACAAGACAAATTTCCAGGACTGGTTGGAAGTATACCCTTGCCATCTCAATAGATTCTCACTCTGAACCCATAATAAGCATTTACTTAGTCTTGATCCCATCTTACCTGGTGGTGGAGTCCAATATTTCATAAGTGGATGCCCTATTTCCCCAAGCACTTATAGACTTTTGAGTAGTAGGGACCTAAGTTTTCATAATCAATACAATTAAAATGATTGATCAAAAAGTTTCCCCTTATGTGTTATCAGCTGCGGGGCATAAACTAATATAAGTTTCATTCCTATTGCTTGATTTCCTTTCATTGTTCCAAGTTTCCTGTTAAGGCTCAAACTTTGAGAGTCTTTCTTACCCAATACATAAAGCACATCTGGGAGACATGTGTTTCATTTCTTTGTATTTTCACAATGGTAATTTTTTCAGCTACTACAGGAAGCTCATGGATTCAGAAGTACAAGGAGCCCCACCAAGGCCTAAGATAATATCCAATGATGCTATCAGCAGGTCTGAATGCCAGCATCTGCTTAAAGAGTGATTGCCCTGAGAGGTTCATTTGGTTGGTCTGTTTGCAGGTGATAACCTCATATTGAAGTAATTTCTCCCCACTGAAGGGTCTAGAATAAGTTTAGTTGTAACCTATTTTATGTAGTTGTGACTGCCTTAAGAAACCTGGGAAGGGTTATTAAGAGTGTGTATCTAAGCAAATGGATAACTTTTCTAGCTCAACAGTCTGTGAACACCATTAGTAGCCCTTGAAAGGGTTCTCCAGGAAGTGTGGGCTGTTAATAACTCTGCCCTGATGTTCCTTTGTGAGCTGAACAATGAGATAATGTATAACTTTGCAAGTAGCCCAAGTGCTCTGAACTGACAACCTGCTCAGAGAGATTGAGATGTTGTGCCATCCTGTACCCAGAAAATGCTGCCAAAGGAACAGTGGAAAATTACCAACTCTCCCTTGCTGATAGATTGATTTGTCACTCTTGTTGACAGACAAAAGAATGACAAACTGATAAGCTATGGTTCCATGTACCTTTACTGGCTCAGAGAAGGGCTCCTCATCAGGCCACCAGAAGTGCTAAGACAACTCTTATGAGGTAAGGGAGAGAGAATCCTTCCATCAGTAGCTATTAATTGACTTTTACTTGTAGGAAAATATTATATTAAGTGCTTGGATGTAGAAAGAAAAATATGCCCTCAGGATGTTTATACTCCAGCTAGAGAGAGAAGGCACAAGATTGAAAGGCTACTTAAATACCTACCCTTTGGGATAATAGTCAGTCATTGCAGTGAATGAAGTGGATCTAGAAGTACTGAGAGCTAAGTGAGAAAAGGCCAGAAGCAGAACAAGATACCATCTATGTAAAATGAAAGTAAAGCCCCTATGTGTATGTGAACATATGCTTATATGCAAATGCATAAAGGAGATAGGATGAGGACACACCAAAATAGAGACAGAAGTTCCTTCTGTGGAAGGAAGTGAGATTGGGGGAAGGCAGTGAGAGACACCTTTTCTATTTCTACTCCACATACTTTTGTATTGAGTAAATTATTTAGAACAAGAATATTTATGTATTTCTTAGGTAAAAAAGGAAAAGAGTGAAAAATATAACAAAGCAAGTACATGATAAACACCAGGGGTGACCCCAGAGTTTAGTGTGGTTTCACAAACTCAGCAACTGCCCCCCCACCTGTTCTCTTTGTTTTCAGAGCCCAGTTTTTCCCAGTAATGTTCATATGTCTCCAGGGGTATCTGAAAAAAAACAAAATAAAACAAAACAAAAAAAAACCAAAAAAAAACCCCCCAAAACCAAAATAATGGAGGTTCCATTCCCTCTTCAGTGATTGCTTCAGCTTGATCATATGATATATTCAAGGCCAGTGAGATTCAAAGGGACACCCAGGGGTCTGCTGCTTAAGCTTCTCTCCTCTTGAAGAGAGGAGCAAAAAAGATAAAACACTTCTTCCTTCTACTAGATACTGCAGTTTCTGGATGTGAGTATTGGCAGGTGGTGGCCACTTTGTTCCTTAGGGAGCCGCCCCAGGGACCAAGCCAAATGCTGGCAGAAAGATGGGGAAACCCAAGTCCTTGAAAAAATTATTGAGCCACTGAATCAAATGAACCAGAGCTACCCTGCCTCTCGAATTCTGCTCCAGTGAGAGAACACATTTCTCCTTTTGTTGAGGGGGATTATCTGTTACTTGCAGCCCAGTGCAGCCTGATGGACATATCAGTCAACAGGAGCCCTGTCTGAGGCCTCAAGCCCCTTGGGCACATCTGAGGGGACATTTGGGTCCTCAGCACCATGACTTCTGGGTACTAGAACATACTCCCAAATGGAGAAGGTGTCACGAACCCTTTGGGTGGGAGGAGACTGGAAATTCATCCTGAGACAGGGGGACCCATTCCCCTGGCAGGTCAGTGGGTGAGCGATGCTGCAGGTGTGAGGTAGGAGGAGATAAGACAAGTAGCCTCACAGTGTTCCCCTGGGGTGTTTGAAGTATGTTCCTAACAGAGGCAAGAGCTGCACTTATGGGGCCAAAAAACCATCACACCAAAGGCTATTTGGAGGGAATGTTTCCTTTTCTTGGAAAAGAAAGCATCCCCAGTGCTTCTGAGGGAGTGGGAAAGGAGGACACCAGCAGATTCTCGAGAGTGCGAATGAGTGTCGGGTTGAAGCAATGGCTGCCCGGAGCAGGACCTCAGGCTTGCGGAGCCCAGGTCGAGTGGGGTCAAGCAGTCTGGGGGAAACTCGAAACATTGGACACTGGGGAAGAGGTGGGAATGGCTGCGAGTCTGCCCACTGCAGGTGTTCCCATGATCCCCCACAAATTTCCCTACAAGTGATGATGGTTTTGACTAGTTTGTAGAGGGGTCTACCTGAATTAAACTCTAGCCCCCAAACTGCTATTGACTTAAAAAGGTTTTAAACTGGGATAATTCCTTACAGTGTGTTGGAGCTAATCCCTGAAGGGAGGACAGGGAAATGACGTCTTACTTATTGTTGCGAGAGAAAGAGAGAAAGAAAGGGGTGAAAGAGGGAAAGAGAGGGATGATTTCTGGTCCTAAACCCGGTCCTAAACACCACAAGGAGGGTGGCTCATTTCGACTTGGGTTCTGAACACCAGACCTTGCATAGAGGTATCTGTTTCTTTTCCTAGTTTCACCTCCAGTTTGAAATCAATCACCCTGCTCACTTCTTGGAGTGAAGTCAAGGAAGGCTTACTGTTAAATCACAAACTCTGAGGTTGAGAAGAGGGGGCTGTGGTAAAAAAAAACAAAAAAAAACCCCAAAAAACCAGCCCCCAGCTTTCAAACTACTCTATGGAACTCTGCAGTGACGTGACCATGTCCCAGGGACCCCATATGCTCAACTCCAATCTCGTTAAAACATTTACATATATATGAAAGAAAAATTAAAAAACAAGTGTTGGTGAAGATGTAGAGAAAGTGGAACCCTTGGGCATTGCTGGGGGGAATGTAAAATGGTACAAGCTCTTTGGAAAATGGTATGGAGAGTCCCCCAAAAATTAAACATAGAATTACTATCGTATAATCTAACAATTCCACTCCTAGATGTCTATCCCCAAAATTGAAAGCAGGCATTCAGACAGATATTCACATTCCCATGTTCACAGCAACACTATCTACAATAGCCAAAAGGTGGAAACAACTCGAATATCCACTGGTAAATGAATGGATAAACAAAATGCGGATACAAGCACAATAGATATTATTCAATCTTTAAAAGGAATGCAGTTCTGATACATATTGCAACATGGAAGAACCTCAGGAACATGTTGTTACATGAACTAAGCCAGACACAAAAGGACAAACTGCATGATTCCATGATAAGACACCTAAAGGAGTCAAATTCAAAGAGACAAAAAGTGGAGTGGCTTCCAGGGGCTGGGGAGGCAGGAAAAGGGGGTTAGTGTTTCATGGGGACAGAGTTTCTGTTTGGTATAATGGAAAGGTCCAGAAATGGATGGTGGTGAAGGTTGCACAATGATATGTATATATTCAGTGTCACTGAATTCATTACTTAAAAAATGGTTAAAACACTAAATTTTATGTTACATATATTTTACTGTAATTTCAAAAATTAAAAGAATTAGAATAATTGAAAACTAAAAAAAACTTCATAAGCATTCAGATACTCAAAAATATATTGTTTATACATCAGAGACCACCTGTGTATTGATTTGGGCTTCTTTCTGCATTCTCCTTGTGCCGTCTCAGGAATCAAGCTTCTCCCAGCATTTCTCTCACAAAGTTCACATTTACCACAAATATGCCAGTGGTTAGGAAGTTTGTATCCCCAGCACTAATCTTTTAAAAACTCAGACTGCTCTTCTCCACTCAGATAAAATTATGAGAGCATAGCTGTGACCTGGTCTTGATCCAGCCACAGACCCAGCTGTATAAAAATTCCTGTGATGTGTGCAATCATAATATTATATTTGCCCTTTATTTAAGTTTCTAGTGCATGATATATGACTTTTATATTTACAAATAAGAATATGAACTACCTTTAGATATTGTCAGTACTCTGCTGTGGAAGAGAAACTTCCCTCTCTCTCCTCTTTCAAGCATTGGGCACTTTAATCCAAGAACATCTTGACGCAGCCATCTGGAACTTTCCCTTGATTTTCATATTCATCAAAACATACAAATGTTATCCAGTTGAACTCATAAAATAAAAGTTTGCTAATAAAATACTGCTTTCTTTAAATGTTGGGGTTCCTATCAGATTTTAATTCCAAGAAGTTTCTGCTGAGAGAAGTTTAAAAAGCACTGTATTTGCTCAAATATCACTTGGTTCAATCTGATAAACATTTATCAAAGCCCTTGTTCAGTTATTTGCTGAACATGCAATAAGTTCATGGGGGATGAAAAATAAGAGAGTTCAGTTTACACTGACTGCAAGATAGAAATGGTTTTTACATTTTAAATGGTTGAAAAAAATAAAAAAATGTTACTATTTCATGACACTGAAAAAATTATATGTAATTCAAATTTTAGTGTCCATAAATGAAGTTTTGTGGGGACACAGTCACATTCATTCATTTTTATATTGTCCTCACTGGTTTTGTCCAACCACTGTGGAGTTGAGTAGTTGTGACAGAGAACATTAGTCCCAGATCCTAAATTATTTACTATCTGGTCCTTTACAGAAAGCTTGCCAATGCCTAGACTAGACAATGGCTATATCAGGTGAAGTCTGAATATCAAGACCTGAGAGACCCACCAATCTTGACGTTGCCAGTATAGGGTAGGGGAGGGGAGGGACATTATAGCAGAGTCAGTAAATCTCTTATCAGTGGCTCTCCAGCTTAGGTGAGACATCCAGAATTGCGTGGACACAACTTCTGTTGTTCCAATAATGGGGATACCATGGATGTTATGTGGACAGGGATTTGGGATCTTAAATGCTTGACAGTGTATGGGAAAGATCAGCACAAAACTGTTGTGTCCTAAACATCAATGGCACATCCTTTGACAAGCAGTGATCCAGGCAGCCACTGTGATGGTTGATCTCATGGGCTGACTTGATTGGCCAAGTGACTGGATATTTGGTCAAACATTATTCTTTGAACTTTGAGTAAAGCAGATTACCCTCCTTAATATGGGTGGGCCTCACCCAATCACTTGAAGGCCTTAATAGAACAAAAACTGACGTCCCTGAGCAAGAAGGAATATTACCCCATTGATGGTCATTGGATTCAAACTGCAACTCCTCAGAAACCAAAATGTGGAAATCTGTTACATCTGTTCCCATGTACTCATCTCTTTCTTTACTGCAACAAATACCCTTTTTCTAGTCAGCTTTTCCAGCTACCAGGGCAGCCGATGTTGATGCCATTGCCAGAGTGGCTTCCCCATTGTTCTCCTGCCACTCAGTTAGGAGCTTTCCCAAGACAGAGCTCATGGAGTGCAGAGGCATGGGAGGACTTGTGATTCAATGTAAGAGACACAGACATCAGAGATAACATTTCAGAGCCCTGGAGGTGCTATAAGTACCACCTCGAACTAAGTGGCTTAAAACAATAGAAACATCCTCTCTCACAGTGCTGGAGACCGCAAGTCTGACGTCAGGGGGTTGATAGGGTCATGCGCCTTCTAACGTTTCTAGGAGAAGGTCCATTCTGGCCTTTTCTGGGCTTCTGGGGGCGCACCCGTAATCCTTGGCATGCCTTGGTGTATAGACTCAACACTCAGTCTCTGAGTCCGTCTTCCCATGGCCATCTTCCCTCTGCGTGTTTGTGTGTCCAAATTTCCGTCTCCTTATGGGGATGCCAGTCAATGGATCAGGGCCCAACCCACTCAGTATTACCTCTTTTCAACTCCGTTACATCTACAGAAAGCCTACTTCCAAACAAAGCCTCATTCACAACTATCAGGGATTAAGATTTGAGCAGCTCTTTGGGGGGACACAATTCCACCCGCCACAGATGCAGGCTGCATACTTCTAAACAATCCACCAGAAGCCACAAAGGCCCCACACAGAGCATCTCTTTCTGGGGCCAGTGAAGTACTCCCTCCTGCCATTTGTGTGCACACAGGCGCCATCCCAGAGGCCCTGGGCAGAGAATGGAAAGGACTCAACCACTTTTATTAGACATTCGGTAGGAGGGAGCTAGTAGCTAGTCTGCCCTCCTTTCACTTCTCCCCACAGCGCAGCCTCACTTTTCTGCAGAGCAGCTCTTCCGGCATCCGATGGAAGGCCGGGCTCTGTGGCCTGGACAGCTGCTCAGTTCAATTCCTGAGCCACACAGAGCAGGCAGCCCAGAGTGGCAGTAGCTTGGGGGACGGCCAGACTTTCTCGAAAAGCTGTCATTTCAGAGAGGAGGGGGGAAGAAAATAAAATACACTTAAAAAAAAAATAGGTGCTGAGAATCAAAGATCTAAAAACTTGGCAATGACCGCAGATTGACCCGTGGAGCTGGTCTGTAGAGATCAGCCTCTTCAACCAACAGACCCTCCAAGCAAGCTGCTGGAAGCAGCAGCGTTGCCATTGGCTTGCCTGGGAGAGGTCTGGAAAGACATGGCCTCTCTTGGTTCCAGAGCAGGGGCACGGAGGGCAAGAAGGAGAACAAAGGTAGGGAGTGGGTGGAAACATTTTCTAAAGTTGGTTTCATCCTCTCCCAGCTTCCTGATACATAGGAGAGGAGAGTTAAGGGAGGGACCTGTCAAATATGTATTTAATATGGAATAGGCCTCAGACATACCATCTTGTAACTAGAGCCACACAAACCCCTACTCCTGAATGTTCCCATGGCAAAGACACAGATTTTCACATTCCAAGAAAATCCTGAAATTGAGTCCTGTAGAATGGCTTGGAATTTTTTTCACTAATTTTTTTTCGCATCAGAGGTGCATCTGTGTGGGCAGATGTCTTGGGACCAATGGAGGGAGGCTCAAAGCTGGTGGTCACTGCTGGGAGTGGGGGCTGGAATGCAGGCAGGAGGGCGAAGTGCCCCTGCTGCGGAGACACTGCTGGGCCAGGGGCCCAGAGTCAGAGATGGGGAGCAGGAGGGTAAGGACTCAGGAATGCATTTATCTTCCCATCCTCACTCCTACTTCTCAATGGAAATGGCAGCATTGCATGATTTCCCAATCTAAATCACACTGGAGAATATTTAGTGTTTTGTTTTGTTTTATTTTATTTTAGATTTTATTTATTTATTTGAGAGAGAAAGAGAAAGAGAGAGAGAATGAGAGAGCATGGGGGCGGGTGGAGGGAAAGAAATAAGCAGACTCCCTGCTGAGCAGAAAGCCTGACATGAGGCTCGATCCCAGGACCCTGGGATCATGACCTGAACTGAAGGCAGATACTTAACTGGCTGGACCACCCAGGTGCCCCAATATTTAGTGTTTTATGCACAACGGCCAGCGGCCATTATCACACCCTTAGGCTTTAGAATTTCCTATCAATAGCAAAATGTCAGCTAAAAAAATCCTTATCAAATCATAACAGGAAGTTTACTCATGTTGTATCTTAATAAAGGCTGGGCCTCCAAGCAGAGTCTTGTGCCCCTCATTGGGGATCAACTGATCCCCAAACCGAGAAAGTGGCAGGCTCGCTGGTACCTGCGCTTATTATAAAATCCATCTTCTTTTCATGTCTGATACAATCAAAGGCAGCCACACTCCACCCTCAGCCGGCCTGGCCTTTCTTTCCCTAATTCCTACTTTATGCAAGAATATATATAATAACCTGGTGGGCTCAGAGCCTGTCCTGAAATCAAGCATCAGAACCAAAGAGAGAGACTCAAACCCAAATCGTGCATCCCGACTTGACACACATGTCCTTCCTTGTCTTCACTTGTTAACTTGGGGAGGCACTGAGAGCTCCCCAGGATGGGTGGGTACACGTGTGTGCAAACATTCTTGCCCCCAAGCCCTGCAAGGGCCTGAGGAACAGAACCCAGATCTCACCCGCCACCCCCCCTTTGGAGACAGAAGTACAGCCCTGCCCGTTCCTGCTGCCTCCATGCTCACTCCCTTCTCACAAACCCCATGCAACAGCATCTGGAGGACGCTGTGATATATGGTCCCTTTCAGAGAACAGGATGCAGATGTGTGGGGGAGGGTAACCCGAGAACAGTGCAAGAAGATGCTTCTGTCCCCGGAGTCCAACACATAAATTACAAACCACAAGTTCAAATTGGAAGGAAAGTATTGACATTTCTCTCTTTCCCTAACTCTGGCCTTTTGTGCTCAAGGTAAGTTTGAGAGGAGTGTAGCTTGTGCCCAGATAAGGTCTTCCCATCTTGTTTCAGTTCTCCACTTACACGAACAGTAAGTGTGCTTGCCTCGGTGACAAGGTCATGAGCAGTGAGGACGGTGCCTTCACTGCCCTGCCACTGGCCAGCCACAGATCTCTAGTGTTCATGCAGGGTCCTTCCTGGGAGCAGAAGGGATTTGCTAAGGGAAGGGGAAGTTGAGCTGGTCTGCACAAGGGAGGTGGGCATCCATATCATTGCAGAGACACAGCCTGAAACCAACCAGGACATTCGGCATGGACCATCCCCCACCCCACCCCATTCTGTCCAGCAACGCTCACTGTCCCGAATGGACACTTTCCCCACCCCATGCTTCCACCCTCCCAGCTACAAGGAGCAGAGAATGAGCCTGAGTGCACCCAGGAGTCCCACACACAGAGGACTACAGGATCTGTCACCCTTTGTGTCTTTCTGATTGGCTTTATCAGAGCAAACAGTTGTCTTCAAATAATAGGTTGTTTTCCTGTGCATCGTGCCATGTCTGTCCTAGATTTTAGAAGGCACTGATCCTTCTCTTGCAATTACACTGGGATACAAATAAATGGAGGAGTGTGTGTGTGACAAATGGGACATTCTTCAGCTAAATTGTTTAAATGATCTGTGTTCATCTGAACTTTTGCAAACAAGGAACCGTCTGAGGACTTCTTCTCTATGATAAAGTGGTTTAGGAAATTTCCCACTTCAGGTGGAAAGTGGATTAGGCATCATCCTATGTGACAGTGGATAGAATGGGGAGACATGTGATCTCATAACCAGTGCCAACTGCCCTCTACGAGCACATGGAAACCTCTTGTCTATCCAGCTCCTGCAGCAGGGCAAGCTGCTGGCCATATTCATCTGCCCCGAATCTTAACTGGAACAAGGGAAATGCGGAATCAGTTACACTGAGAAATTAGGTTTTCCTTCCTGCAAATGAAGCTCCACATGACCCTGGTGGAGGCTAGAAACCAACCAGGAGAATGGTCAGTATGGGTGCCATGTGATAGCCAGGATCATACATCCAGACCCTGTTGGACCGGGGCCCAAAGGGGAAACTGTAGCCATTTAGGGTTCAAATGTTATGTTCAGACACAGCCATGGGTCACTTTCCAGTTGGACCAGCAGGCACCTGTTAGGAGGGGAGACAGGACCCATGGGGAGATATCCAGCCCTATGCTGTCAGGACTGAGCCATGACATACAGTGGGACTAGGACCAAGGTGAGTGAGGGTGCAGAGATGCACACCTTTTCTCAGGTCATTCTGGGTGCATGCTGGGACTCAACGCACAGAAGCAAGGGGCTTTCTACTTGGCCTTCCCTCCACTCCTGGGCACCTTGACTCTCACCTTTGGAGTTCTGGACCCTTTGACAACCTCTCCTGTCCTGCTACCTACGGCAGCTACTCTGTGGACCTTTACAGAGCTGAGCAGACCCTCCACCTGCACACAGGTGCTCTGTGAAATATGCTGGTCAATTACGTCCCATGGAGAATAGAGGCAGACTTGGCCAGACCACTCAATAATCAACTACACACTGACTTCAAAGTCAAGGCCCAATCCTGGGACCTCAAGAGAAATATAAGATGGAGACCCTATGACCAAGAACATGTAGTCATGCGTGGAGGCCGAACTGAGGAGGACAGGATGAGACGATGGCAGACTGCTGGAATATGCAGGAATAGGGGAACTGCACACTGGGTCGGTCTTGAGAGATGAAGTCGTCGAAGACCACAGCAGGGAGAAGAAGGTTCTGGGGCTGAGGAGCAGCACAGTGATCAGGAAGGGGTTAGGAGTGGGGCAAGAGGACAGTGAGAAGCCCATAAGCCAAGACAGGGAATGTCGGTGATAAGAGAGGAAACCACATAGGGCTGCAGGGAGCAGGAAGGCTGGGTTGAGGGGGTCTTTGGAAACTGAGCAGAGGCTCCAAATGGTGGCTTTCTGACTAGAAGAGCGAAGGCTGGGAAGGGCAGCCACATGTGGGATGCCTGGAGCAAGATGCCCTCCGGGCAGCATCAGGTGCCACCTGGGAAGGGACCCCTGACAACCTCTGGCCCACCAGCCCACAGCTGTCCTACATGTGGCAGGCTCTCAGAATGGTACCAGGGAGCCATGGAACCATCAGCTTCCTTCCTGGGAATCGTCTGCTGCTAAAGCGTTATTCCATCTTTAAAACATGAGCTAGGGCCCCTTGCCTGGCCCACTACACTTCCACTGTAGGCTCCCACAGCGTGGCCCCTGGGCCAGAGGGAAGCATACCATGAGGGGAAAAGGTACTTTTATTTTGGCCAATCCAACTTCCCCTTTCTGACCATTTCTCCATCCGTGCTGTCTTTCCACTCAGGCACGCAGAAGCCTTAAAGCCTGTCCTTCTTCTCAGAGCCATAGACTTCAGGGTTGGAAGGAATGTATAGGGGATCACCTAGTGTGGGGGTCAACAAACTTTTACCGTAATGGGCCAGACAAGGATTTGCTGGCCATACAGTCTCTATTGCAACAGCTCAGCTCTGCTGTTATAGTGTGAAAGTAGCCACGGCAAAGAGGAAGCAAATGGCATGGTTGTATTCCAATAAATTTTTATTTATAAAAATAGGCAGAGGTCCCGGTCTGGACCATAGATCATAATTTGCCAACCCCTGACGTAGGGTGTGACAGTTTCATTCTACAGATGGTAAAACTGAACCCAGAGGAATGAACTGACTGAACCAAAGACTCAGAGAACAGAAGGTCCAGTAGGATGACTGGGGTGTTTGTGCTTTCAATGAGGTGGAGAAAATAAAAAACAGAGGGACTTTTTTTTTATTATTCATTCAAATGAACTAACATCCTGCTATGTAACTACCAGCTCTTCCCACACGTGAGATTGACCCCAGCAAGAATACCTGAGACAAATTTCACTCCAGTTTAATTATAACTAATCTGGCATCAACTGCTGAGTGGCACCATCCATCTCGCTTCTGAAGTCCTGCACCTGTGCGGTGTGAGAATCTCAGCACAGACAGGCCCCTTCTCTGTATGGCGGGGCCCAGATGCCTACTCCTAAGATGTGGGACTTTGATGGGCAGAACCTCTGAGGACCACTGGAGAAGCACTGGATTTCCCCAAAGTTTCAGTCCTGCTCCCAGTAAAAGCCTCTTACCATTGTCATCATCAACTAAAGGAACTGTGTACCCCAAGTACGAAGAAAGCAACATTCTAAAGGGGAACATGCGGGGTTGTGTGGCAGAAACGGACCAACACCATGATGCTTAACTGTCCTTCCCTTTGGATGTGATAATTTCATATTTTTGGACCACCCTGTCAGCATGTCAGAGGTAAAATATTACACATGGAATAATGAAAAATTGCCAACATCTCACCACCGTCTTTTGATTAATGGGTAGTTCCTCAGAGATTGATCAGTTTGTTTGATTTTGTTACTCAGAGTGACTGATGGCTATTTTAAAAAATACTTAGCTTTAGAGTTACCATACATGAGATAATTTTCATATGCCTTGTGTAGCCCCGTCTAGAATAATTGGACTTTATTGCCTTCCTTCCATGCATGAACTGAGGTTCCCTGGAGAAGCAAAACAGATTCAGACTTTGTTGCTTTAATATTTCCACGTAGATCAGCTGCTGTATTCATAGAGTGGCTTTGGCCAGATGGCCAGCCAGCCTTGTAGTGACATTTCCCATTTCCCGTCCATTACTCACCAGTGGAAAATAATGTGATGTGAATTCCCCATTTTGGGTAATATGTGGTTATAGTCTTGTTGTACCTGCACTAAAGATAAATGACTTATCATGCAATAATTTCTTAACTCTCTAGGGAGAAAATAGGAGAAACAAGAGTTCACCGTATTTGGCAGGAAAAGGAACCATCAATGTTAAGGTATTCATGAGGACAGCTAAATTTAATATCCTAATTTTTCTTATTGCTTATTTTCTGTTACTTAAAGGGAAAGAAAAGCTTGTTTTGCTGCTTATTTAAGCTTAGGCTTGAGGAAGGGTCATTACCAGGGGATCCTTTTTCTAAACACCAGTATGATACAGAGCTGGGATGACAAAAATTAATGGAAAAAATCCAATTGGATCATCCAGACTGACTCACCCTCACTGACTTCTTGTTCAAAATCATGTTGGAATTTAAAATATTTATTATCACTCCTTTTTAAAAAAAGATTTTATTTATTTATTTGACAGAAAAACACAGCTAGAGAGGGAACTCAAACAGAGGGAGTGAGAGTGGGAGAAGCAGGCTTCCCTCCAAGTGGGGAGCCCATTGCAGGCCTCGATCCCAGGACCCTGGGATCATGACCTGAGCCAAAGGTAGCTGCTTAACCAACTGAGCCACCCAGGTGCCCCACTCCTTGATGTTTGACATAATGTTGTCATCCTTGGTTTTCAACTTTTCTGTTTGACTCACCCTTGAAGTTAATTTTTTAAACAAACACTCTATTTAATTATTGTTAAAGATGAGTAAGTAGTAATGATAATATCATTAATAAAGTATGCACAATTAAAGCTAACCTTTCTTCCATCCTTATCATGTGCTGGGCAGTGTGGTAAGAGTATGCCACTTAAATCATTTCATTCTGCTGTCCTTTGCCATAGGTACTGTTATCACCATGTGTTTCCAGGCAGGACAAGTGAGACTGGAGAGGAGCACTACCCTGTCCAGGTCCCACAGTCTGATTGAGATTTGCACCCACAAATCTGATTTCAAGCTTTTAACTTCCGTGCACTGGGGAAACCGAAGTGGTAGGCAACTCTTCTTTCTGGAACATTCTGATTTTTCCCTTCTCAGAAAGAATGTAACTCAGCTGCTCCCCAGTTTCTGCTTTTCCTGCTGGGCTGCAGGTCTCTTCCTGACTGATTCTCTGGAGGGCAAAGCTAAGGAGCCAGGCTGGGGTCCTTTCCCCATAAGTCAGTCCCAAGGAATGTGGGTTCCCTTGACCCATCCCATCCGTATAAGGGGCATATGTTCCTGTCCTGAAGACAGGTGATTCCCTGGGCTCCAGTTTGGCTGCTGGCAAATCCATTTGCTCAATGAAATGATCTACAGGTTGGAGGCAGCAGAAGGTTCTGGAAGCTGCAGAATTTTCTGGAAATGGCTTCCTTATTCCTCCTCGCCCCCACCCGGACCATAGGCAGACTCTGTTATAGAGTGAGCTGCAGCCTTGCTGTCCACCAGGCCCGAGGAGAATGCGAGCAGGGACTGTGCCTGATAGTGTCAGCAACAGAACTTAAACAAAGAAGGTCACCTGCCCGTGAATTTACCCCATTAGTAACTCAAGCCTTTTATAAACTCATTTGTATTCATCCAGACGCTGTTTTGGCTAGCAAGAAATGCTTCCTCCTCACTAGAATTACAAATAATTTGAGCAGAAAGCTTCAGACAAGACATTGTAATCATGTTTGAAAGGATGTATCTTTTCATACAAAGGGTTTGCTTCAAACAAAGGAAAAAACCTGCAAAAAAACCAAAAAACTTTCCCTGAGTTGTACTTATATTTACTGGTGGTTCTAACACAGAGAGAACGCACAGTTTGCCTTATTTCTTTATCTCTCCCCATCTCCCCTGCAGGTAAAAAATCCAATCCCTATCCCATTGATGTGCCCTTTTGATCAGTCTGCCTCAGTAACTTGTATGGGGTTCAGAGGACTGAATCGCTATGGAAATTTTTCTATAATATTTTCCTTTATCCTTATTTGTACTTGTTAGTCTAAAAAGATAACATTACCCAACAAATGAAATAAGTGTATTAAGGAAAAGCTTTATACTCCTAACATATAGTTCGTATGTTATATTAATGTCATGTTTGCATGCTGGCTAAAGTTGGACCTCTCCCAAGGATCGTGCAAAATAGATATCTAAGTTGCCAACTCACAGGAAGCTGGATTTTATAGGACTATTAAAAAGGTTAGCATTTCCATGATGGTTTATGCTTCACCCTCCATTTCTGTTAAAGATTAAGTCTTTGCATCAGGCTGTAGCTCAAAGGCAGGTTTGGGAGGGGTGTGGAGTATTTTCTTTACTTAAAAAAAAAACCTTCATAGATAAAGTTAGGTTTATTTTTAACAGGAACAGAAGCATGGTGGGAAGCTGGTTTGCAGATTCCATTTCATTCACAGACCTTGCTCTGCAAACAAAAAAAGCCACCTTGGGTCTCCCTAATGGAAAAGCGTGCTGGGGGGCAGCTCTGGGGCATTTGCCCTGTGCCGGCCCGGCTGCAGGCTGTTCTTCAGCAAGGCTGCCTTCTGTCTGCCTTCAATTTTGTGCAGTAGTTTCCCCTGCCCGGCTCCCTTGCCCCACCTCAAGCAGGCCCACCACCCTTTACTGAGCACCTATTACGTGCCAGACTTTGAGCATGGGTGCCAGGTAGATCAATAAACACACACATGGACCCCATCTTCATAGAGATCGTCTGGTAGAAGAGACAGCCGTAGGAAAAAAAAAATTTGTTAGGTTAAGTTTAGGTTGATTATATTTATAATTAAGGGAAGGCTGTGTGATAATAAAGAGGTAAATGAGGGGCACCTGGGTGGCTCAATCAGTTGAGTGAGGACTCTTGATTTTGGCTTGGGTGGTGACCTCAGGGTCATGGGATGAGCACCGTTGTCAGCCTCCCCACTCAATGTAGAGTCGGCTTGAGATTCTTTCCCTCTCCCTCTGTCCTTCCCCCTGCGGGCACATGCATTCTCTCTTTAAAATAAAGAAATAATTAGAAAAAATAAAGAAATAAAGTCTTTAAAAAAAAAAGACCTAAGTGAAGTGCAAGTACTAACAGGATACGTGTGTAGATCACAGAGACAGTGCAGGGAAGGATGAATTCAGACAGAGGCAGAGGGACAGAGGGAGCTGCTTGGGCACGGGGGATGGCCCATAGGGCTGTGCAGAGCCAACAGTAGGAAAGGGGTGGAATTTCAAGCAGTGGAAGGAGTGGGAGGATGTTACATTTTAGATGTACCTCATGGAGGCGAAGTGTGGGCAAGAAGGAGGCCTGGAGGAGGGAGGCCAGAACCAAATCTTGCAACAACCCCAATGGGCCAATAAGGGGGTATGTCTCTATAAATGAACAGAAAGTTCTCCAAGACAGACTGTTCCCCAAAAAAACAAGCTGTGAAACAAATAATGTTTTTTAAAAACCACTAAAAACAATATATATTTTTGTGTGTATAAATACATATTTTAGGAATATATGTGTGTGTGTCTGTAAATGTGTTTTTAAAGGCCTCTATTATATATATTTCCCAAACCAGTAATAGTCTCTAGGAGGGGCAGGAGGGTGCTAATTGGGGATGAGGGACAGGGTGGCCTCTAGTTTTTTTTCCTGTAATGTTGATCTTTTTTTAATTAAGGAGAATATATTCTGTATTACCTATGTAATTAGAATATATATTTTTAAATGTAACCAATAATCTGTTTACTTTTCATTATAACCTGTGGCACTGAAGAATATTGCATTATGTCTGACTACATCTAGGTTTGGGATTTCAAAGCCAAATGTATTCCGAAGAAACGGAATTCCTGGTCCATAAAACCTAAAGTTCACCAGGTCCAATTCCCGTATTTTACAAAGGAGGAAATGTGGGTTTCTCGTGGTCTTTTTTGTTTATAGGTACAGGAAGAAGTATATAAAATCATTCATGGAGAAGTCATTGTTGCCTTTGGGTTTTCCAGGTAGCTATGAAAACTACATTAAAATGCTTTTTTTCTTTTTTACAAAAAATTCATTTGCCCAAACCACAAAAGCCATTTTATCAACAAAAAGTATGCTCTGGTACTATGCTTGAGCAAAACACACTAGCAGTTGGGTCAGGAGTCAAGTTCTGCCCGGGACCCAACATGTGACCTTGACCAAAGCCGACCTCAGTGTTCCCATCCTAGCACTGGGGATTTTTCAAGCCTGCAGGAAATACTATTACTTCACAACAAAGGGAGGGTGGACTTAGACTTGTGAGGATAGAATGCTAGCTTTCAAAAATGTGCTCCAAACATATTCGTAGGGCAAGACCCTAACCTAGTGTCACAAGATCTTAGATACAAAAGCTTGTTTGGTGGAGTTGAGAAACAGGAGGACAGTATGGGCTTCTCTGGAGAATATGGTGAGAGAGAGAAATCAGTATTCTGACTAAAGAAAATATTTAAGTTATGATCAGAAATATATTTGCAGAGAAATAAAAAAAGGACTTTTGCCCTCCTTAAATATTCACAGCTGGCTCTCTGACCGTATAAAGTTACTATGCCATACCAAATGACTCAACTTGCAACATCTGTATTGGTGATTGACATCATGCATTAAGGGCTATCTAACTCTGCGAGTCATGACACCCCTGTTTGATTAAGGTTTATTTTACTAGCACCAAGAGACTCACGCATTTGACATCTGTGGTGCTGCTCCTGAAATTCCAAGCCATAAAACAAGGAAATTCAGCATGCTCTGAAATTCCAGAGCATAGCAACCAACTGTACAGAAAATACATTGGGGCGGGGAGATTGGCTCGTCGGCAATCAAGCAGGGCTTAGCTCAGGCGGGACAGCACATCTGGCTGTGCCTTCCCTCAGCAAGTGTGGGAAGGAGGAACTAAAGGCACCATATTCCAGCTGGATGGAGAGGGATGGGGACAGTCAGCCTGGGGAAGGGTCTCTCCTGCTGCCACGCTATTAGGAGGGAGTTCCAGGACAGTTCACCTCTTAGTACCAGATTGTAGAGACGGGGCACTACCGGCTTGAACCCCCAGTGTTGTGGCTGTGTTTTGAGAGGCTCATAGTTTGTGATTATGGGTTTAGCTTTGTATTTAGCATGGGAAAGAGTTACGCAAAAGGAAGCTCCAACTGTCTCCGGGCTAGCACAACAAATTTACTTTTCATTTTTAAAGATTTTATTTATTCATTTGAGAGAGAGACAGAGAGACAGCATAAGTGGGGGGAGGGGCATAGGGAGAGGGACAAGTGGACCTACCTGCTGAGCAGGGAGCTCCCCAAGGGGCTGGATCCCAGGACTCGGAGATCCTGACCTAAGCCGAAATCAGATGCTTCACCGACTGAGTCACACAGGTGCCCCACAGAGCCTTTAAAGACGATGGCCACCTGTATGTTGTACCAATGTGGGAAATACCACTGATGGCCAGACTGAGCCAGAGACAAAGAACAGACAGGACCCTGGGCAGCAACAATACAATGGTAATAATTTGGCAAGACCTGACATACCCACACATCCCAGGGCTAGAGCCGAACACAGAAAAACAATAGTTCAGTTTACTGGGGTGAAGGGATTCTTTTAAAGAAAAAAGTCTATTAATGGAAATGAAATTTTTTTATTACATTAATGGAAGTTACACTAATGGAAATTAATCCTTTTAAAGACATAATCCTTGCTTTTTAGGAATCCTGAAGTCCTGGGGGAGGTGTGGGGGCTCCATACAAAAAACCCCAAGGTCAACACTGAAGAGTTATGGGAGAAGCCAGGACAAGTCCCACAGGAGCTGGAGAAAGATCAGGAACTTCAAAGCTCTTTGACAAGTACAGGATGATAAAAACATATGGCTTCCGGAGAGCTCACAGTACCCCATCTTCCAGTGTGGCTGATACGCAGAGGTCCTTCAGGTCACTCTTTCATCTGAATACACTGTGCTTTGGGAGCAAATGCACTGGAGAGAGGCTGGGGCGGCTGGGTCACCATGGCACTCGCCCATCACAGTGACCCACAGACTCCTTCGCAGCCACGTGTCCCTAACACCCCACGCCAGGAGCAGGCAGGAGCACGTGCCTGCCGCCTCGGTGCTCCGTTCTCACCATGCCGCCCAGCTCTGGGTTCTCATTCATGCGACAGCCCATGTCCTCTCCCGCCTCCCAAGACTTGCATGTTAATAACATGACACAACTTTTGATGACCTGGTTGCGTCATTCCCAGTCACGACCGGAGGAAATGCAATCACTCTCCCCTCCAAGGATGGCAGAATCGAACCCTCACAAACCAGGAGGGGTAGCAATGAGCCCTGATCTTACCGTTGTAGCCCCAGGAGTGTGATTCATATAGGATGAAAAGAAGTTGTAAAAGAACTCCTTTTGTCCAAAAACAGGGCAGTGGTTTGGGAAATTGCAGTATAGCCATCAGATGGGAAATCACTTATTTATTTTAAAAAATGATTTTGTAAAGACTATGCAGTAAGGGAAAAAACACATGATATAAAATTAAATGAGAAAAGGTACTGTACACAAATTATAAGTATGAAAAATATTTTAAAGACTGGAAAGGAATACAAATATAGATATGTGTATGTAGGCATACATCTAAATATAAATACATGGATAGGGACGCCTGGGGGCTCAGTCGGTTAAGCCTCTGCCTTTGGCTCAGGTCATGATCCCAGGGTCCTGGGATTGAGTCCCACATCGGGCTCCTTGCTCAGCAGACAGCCTGCCTCTCCCTCTGCCTGCCACTCCCCCAACTTGTTCTCTGTGTCAAATAAATAAAATCTTAAAAATATATGGATAACTGCAAGTTTTATTGCAGAAGGGAATAAACAGGTCCATGGACAGAGAATAGGAGGGCTCATAGAAAGTGTGTAAGAGCAAGTGGCTTAGTTGATTTTCAGGAGTGGTGAGATCATGGGGGAGTCTTTTCTCTATTGCCCAGAATTTCGGTGACATCTTACATAATATGTGATTGAAGGTTAATGCATTTTGGTTTTCTGGCTGACACATTCTGAAGTTTGAGTGGGCATACTAAGCTGGGTCGTTGCACGGGGTGTGCTTTGCAGCTAACCCACCCTGGTGGCCTGCCTGGAGGTGGAGGCAAGATGGCATGAAAGGGGCCACACATCTCCTCCTTCCTCATGGAGAATGGAAATCTATCCTCATTCTTCTATCTTCTCTAAGTATTTTCCAGAGGACGGGGGAAACAGCATGACTGTGCTATTCTGAGCTAGGGATTTGCGCTTATGCCAACAGAAGAAAGTTATCAGAAAACCTTGGTAGAGGTTGCAAGTTCAGCTGTGGCCACCTTTGTACAGAGGTAGTGGGAAGGGGAGGGGTGCAGAGGAGCCCATGCCTCAGGCTCTCTCAGCTTCATCTCTGTGGCCATCCTTGCACTAGCTCTTAATTCTACCCCAGAGTCCAGCAGGCCCTTGCCTCCTTCTGAGAACCTGGCCAGGTGAGGCCAGCATCAACAGTGGGGAATTGAGGACAAGAGTCAAGGCCAGTCTCTTTTTATACCAGGAAAGCAACTTATATATAGACTGGACTTGTTAAAAAAAAACAAACACAAAACTTCACTGCATTCCAGTTTTATGTTGTGTCCTTGATGTTGACCTTATATTAAATAGAATCAGCTCAATAAAGAACTTTCCCGAATCACCGATGAAACTGTTAAACATGCTACTCCTTATTTTGTTTGATGTCAATTGTCTAAGGCTCCATGGGACAAGTTATTTTTGCAATCTAGTGTGGGTAAAGTTCATATTTCCTGAAGATGACTTTTTTGGTTTTTTGTTGTTGTTGTTTTATGTTTGTTTTTATTTTTTGCTTTGGCAGCCAGAAAACTTGCCATTACATCTCGTGGTAGGTTACACTAACCACATTAATGTGTGTTTCTGGCATATTTGCCCACTTCATCCCATCTGCCATCCTCCTACATAGTAAAAAACATTATCTCTTTTTTCAACAGGCTTCCAATTCTATTGTAAATTGCCTTAAATTCTTTTTTACATAGTACCATATCTTGAGGAAATTGATCATTGCCAGAGGTTCAGTTTCAAATATCAAGGAAGATAGTTAATACCACTAAAACCAAAACCAAATCCACAGCCAGGACAAATCCAAAACATGGGGCTTTCTATCAGACAACTGGATCAAACAGTTCAAAACTCAAAACCATAACATTAGGGGCACCTGGGTGGCTCAGTTGGTTGAGCGACTGCCTTCAGCTCAGGTCATGATCCTGGAGACCCGGGATTGAGTCCCACATTGGGCTCCCTGCTCGGCGGGAAGCCTGCTTCTCCCTCTCTCATTCCCCCTGCTTGTGTTCCCTCTCTGGCTGTGTTTCTCTCTGTCAAATAAATAAAATCTTATTTTAAAAAAAGCCATAACATAAAGGCTGGGAGATTGTTCTATATTAAGAGATAAAGAAACACAACAATCTACATATTGACCTTTAATCGGATCTTGGTTCAAGGGAAAACAAAACAAAACAAAACAAAAACAAGAATCTAGCTATAAAAGAGATTTTGATACAATTGGAAAAATTTGAATGTTGACTAGATGGTAGGTGATGTTAAAATGAAATTGATTTTAATAGGTTTAACAGTGATACTGTGGATATACAGGAGAATGTCCTTGGGAGAATGAAATATTTATTGTGAAGTTTCATGATTGTTTACGGTCTACTTTTAAATGCATAAGCAAAACAATGTGAAACATGCACGTGTGTGTATACCACATATAAATATGCAATGAGAGAGCAAATAGGGCAAAATGTCAATAGTTGCTAGATCGGGGGACAGTCTCAAGTTGTTCATGGTAGTATTCTTTGATATTTGCCATGTGTTTGATAATTTTCACAGTAGGTTGAGCAGAGTTATACAAAAATCTAACACTTACGGATCCAAAGATATATTAAACCTGATGGCAAATGTTAGCAGGGCTCAAGGAACAGTCATAAAAACTTAGCAAAAAAGGGAGAGGAAATACTACTGCAATTCCACCACCGTCATGATGGGAAGCATGGGTCATGGAGCAGCATGGCAGGAAGGGATGGGATTTCGGAGGATGGTGTGGCCGGGTGGCTATGATAGGTAGGAAAAGAGACCCTCCCACCTTCCCTCTATGCTCTGTACACCAACTCACTTGGGGCAACTAGATTTGCCTGCCTCTCAGTGGTCCAATAAGACATGCATCAGGGATGCCTGGGCGGTTCAGAGGGTTAAGCCTCTGCCTTCGGCTCAGGTCATGATCTCAGGGTCCTGGGATTGAGCCCCACATTGGGCTCTCTGCTTAGCAGGGAGTCTGCTTCTCCCTCTCTCTCTGCCTGCCTCTCTGCCTATTTGTGATCTCTCTGTGTGTCAAAAAAACCCCAACAACCATGCTTCAGAACTAGGATGTTATATTTCCGGGTATGACCACCTCTATTAAAAACCTCTTTATTTCCATGGTCTTCATGGGCAAGTTCATTATACATCTGCCACCTAGCCAGTACGAAGACATTCATGGACCACCTCCTATAATTGTGGAGATCACCCACAAACCAGTATAGAAATAAGAGCAGTAGGAAGCCCTTGTCACCTGACCACCAGCATCACGCTGAAGGCTGAAAATATCCCAGTCTCATCCCTCCTGGTTCCATCCACCAATGAGAACATGCTTCTCACGCATACCTGACCAGTGAAGCTATGACTCGGCTTCTAACCATGGATTCAGAACCACACATCTCATGCCGACTCGTTCCAAACCTTTGGCTAGAGAGTCCTCTGCTGCCCCTCATGTCAATTTAAGTGATGCTGAGAATGAGTTTCAAATTATTTCCTTGAATCTTGCAAGAATAGTTAATAAGCACCTACTATGTTCCAGGCACTGCACCAGACGAGCTGTTCATAAATCAGACAAGGGTCTTACATTCGTAGTGTCTAAGGTCTAGTGGGAGACACAAATAATAAAAGAGGCAAACAAACAACTATATGTATGTTTATACATGTATATATAAGTACACCTCAGTGCAAAGTGATTCATTCTCAAAAGGAAATAAACAGAGTACCATTGGCCAGTGGTGGGCCCCGGACAGCGCCGCCCTCTGAAATTGTATCCTTACGCTGCTACGCACAGGTGGGAGGGGGGGTTGAGGAGAGTCTCTGAGGAAGAACTGCGGATCTAGAGGAGGGAAGGAGGGAGTCAGTGTGGCGAGAGCTGGGGAGAAGACCAAGGACAGAAAGCACAGGAAATGGGTCAGAATGAGTGAGACGAGAAGGACTGAAGATGTGCCTAAGGTGACCTTGGGTCTGGTCTTGTCAGTGGTGGGCGAGGAGCAGCTCTGCATTATTCTAAGTGGATAAGAGGCCACTCAATGGTTCTAAGAAGTGCATGGACATGATGTGATTTAGGTTTTAAAACACCACCCTGCAGCAAGTCGATTACACATGGGCAAGAAGGTCCTGTGTCATTTGAGCGAGCCATATATTCCTTAAGTAGGACAGTGACTGTGGAGTAGGAGAGCAGTGGATGAACTTGACAAGTTTAGCTAATGGGTTGGATGCTAAGGTTGAGAAAGGAAGAAATCTCTGGTTTAAGCAAGTGGTAGTGCCAGTTAGGGAGCGAGGACAACTTGAAGCAAACAGGCTGGTGTCAAAAACACTGAAGTCAAGAATTTAGACACAGCTTTTCATCTTCTGAAGAATACCTCCTCCCTTACTTGGCGAGGGTTCCCCATGTATCAAACTCTGCACATTTACCTTGACCATATTTTTTTTCAATGATGATGACTTGAAAGGTCTTGCAATAAAAGTCACAAGCACAAGAAAACTACTGAAAAGAGGTGTGTGTGGGCGTGCATGAGTGTGTGTGTGTGTAAACATAAGAGCCAAGTAACGAAAGGATGGAAATCATAATGCTCTAGTCCTAATTCTGAAAGAAGTTACAACTGCAACCAAAGTACTTGGCTCTTGAGCTTCCCAGCAGCCAAAGCAAAAAGGGGAAGGTGAGTTTTATGGAGTTCATTGTCTCCTAAGAGGAAGCATGCTGGCTCATATGGAGAAATAAAACTGTCCTTATTCTCTACTTTGAAAGCATTTTTTATCACTACATAGCTTCTCTAAAGGCCAGTGATCAATATGGAAAAAAGCTCTGTCAATGAGAATTTAACACAAAATATAAAGGCCTTCTTTATAAACTTGAAAAAAAGATAGCCTAAATGATCAGGAGAATGGGTTATGAGGGGCACTGGTCAAGGGCATAGGTCTTTTTCCTTCTTGATTGTTTTTAATAATGTCATTGTGGTGGCTATCTTGGTATCCACTGACTTAATTACTTTTTTTGTCATAGGATGTACATCTCTTTTGGGATTCTCGCTTTGTGTGTGTGTATGTGTCTGTGTGTGTGTGTGTGTGTGTGTGTGTGTGTGTGTGCGCGCGCGCGCGCCCCTCCCCCCCATTTGGAATTTGGTTACAGACCTTCTAAGACATTGTAATAAACCTCACACACTCCCACACTCCCACCCTCTGCTTGGAAAATTCTGACTTCACTTGCCTTGGGAAAACAAACCTCACAGAACAGTTTCCAGACCTCTTTCATGTAGGAACTCCTTTGTTTCTATCCTCCGATAAGCTGAGCCTCCAGTAACAGGGAGCACCCTCTTACATCACAACCTTCTTCCTGGGGATCTCAGATGCTTTAAACCCTCAGGGCTAGCCCGAACCAGATTTCCTAAAAAGTAAGTCCTGAGGGCTGCGTTGGAAGCATCCTGGAGGGGCCTGGGATGGCCACGCCCAGGTGCGACCCAGAACTCACCAGTCCTGGGCGGCTTCACACTGGGTCATGACCGCGCTGGGGTCCGGAGCTGGAGCGCTGAGGCGCCTCTCGCCGGGCTGGGAAGCGGGAAGCAGGGTGAGCCCCGGAGAGCCCCACGGCCCTGGGCCCCGAGCGGCCGGGAGAGCGCAGCGCGCGCGGTGTGGGATGAATAATTGACGCACAGAGTGGAATTACGGCTGTGGGTGCCCAGCCCTCCCGCAGTCCGCCCAGGCCGGTGGCTGCCCCTGCTGCTACCCTGGGGAGCCCTGCTCCCTTCAGAACGGGCTCCGGGCTCCGGTGCCAGCACGCGCAAAATGCATTGCCTTCTGGCTGGGAATACATTTGCATTCTCCATTTCAGGTTCAAATGTGTGCGCATAAAACAGGATTAATTAGCACAACCTAGCGAGCTTCCTCCCCTGCCTGGCGGGAGGAGTGTGAAAACCCCAGCAGGCTGCAACACACCCCAGATCCCCAGGGCGGGCGGAGGGACCAATGGGGGGCTGGGGCTGGGGCTGGGCTGGGGCTGGGCTGGGGTGGGGCTGGGGTTGGGCTGGGGTGGAAGGAACACCAGGTTCCATGAGGGCGCTAAGAGAGCAACCAGCTGCTCCTCGGGTCTCTGCCCTTGGCCATTCATTTTTTTTCCCCAACAGACATTTATTGAGCATTTGTTAAGTGCCAGCTCTGTGTAAGGGGGGAAGGAGGAGGATACAACAGTGAACAAGTCCTTGCTTTCCTGGAGTCTCCATTTGAGGAGGCGGGCGGGGAAGACAATAAAGAAATAACATAGTGGATGGGAATGATCAGAATAATCACCCATAGAAGAATGTTGGAGGAGTTATTCAAGATGCTCAAGAGATGCCATTCTGTCTAGTAATTCTTAGATTTTTTTTTACAATACTTTAGTAAATGTTATTATTTAATGATAGCACTTACCAAGCACTTAGCATGTGCTAGGCGCTAGAATGAGCGCTTGAGTACTTTTGCTTTATGCAGTTGTCACGGGACCTCAAGACATGGATCTGTGGCCATTTTATAGAATGGCAGATTGAGGCAATGGGTCCCAAGGCCACTTAGCTAAGGAATGGTCAAGCTGGGACTTGAACTCCAAGCAGCTGGCTCCGGGACCCCATTCTGAAACGCTAAGCTATGATTACACATATATAGACTTTTATATTATACATATAAATATATATATTTATATATATAATAAATTGTATATGTATATATATATATGTATTTCCCCCTCTTCCCAATGTGCGGTGAGACCAAAATAACCTAAAATGCATAAAAGCTCCTTGAAAATTAAAGGGTCACCTCATTCCATCTCCTCCTTTCCTGCCTAGATTTCTACTCGATTCCTAAAGCAACAAAGAGAAGGCATGATTATAGGGACCATTTACTAGGTGAGTTACACAAGTGTCTTTAAGCTGCCTGAAGCTGGGGGCCAGTGTCACTGATTTCTCCTGTTAGGCTGAGCTGCACCTTCTGTGGCTGCGATTCTAGTAGCTGGCTTTCAGTGGGTGACACTCGAGAAGACGGGGTCACATCAGCTCCTGGCTCATGTCAACCAGGTTTCCATTACAACGGTGCTGCCTGCCAGTCAGGAGGGTGGTGGGTACCCTCCAGGAACCAGGGGTATGCCTGTCATCATGTCCTGGCCAGGTCCCCACTCTAGGCCCCACTCTGCTGCCTTCCAGCTCACTTCTTGAGGAAGGCCGTGCTAAGGATAATGACCTTTGCAAGGCAGAGGGTGCCAGGGAATCTGAGCCCTGAACCAGGGAGAGCCAGGACTCCCAGGCTCTCCGCCCCTATCCACAGGGAGGTCTGGCTGGATTCGGTGTACCCTCCAAATTGAACTCAACCATGGAGACTAAAACAAAGTTCTCCCGGAACTGAGAAAGTCAGCCCTGCCCCTACCCCCTGACTGTTTCCACGGGAGGATTAAGTGGGGTTGGAGCTGGGATTCGGAAAGATAGCAAATTCAAGGCTGGGGAGAAATTGGACTTTCCTGTGTATTAACCACAGACAGCAATTCCCTCCCCCCAGAGTACACTCTCAGACCCCAATGAGCCAAAATGAAATTTCTCTGTATTTTATCCAAATATGCCATGGACTTTGGAATGAACTCTTCCTCCTCCTTCCTGCTGACCTGACTGCAAATCAGCTTTTGATGGGGTTGGACAGTTTGGAGAGATGGGCAGCGATCAGGCTGAATTATGATGACAGGGGCAAGACTGTAAGGACATCCTTGAGGTAAGTCATGTGCATAGAGCAGTCATGTGAAAACAATTAGGACAATAAATTTACTAATTGCTGAAAGTAACTTAATAGCAAAACCACAATGCTCTCTGCTATTAATCCCAGCTACTGCCATGGGCGCCATATTGCTTGCTGGAGGCTTTGGCTGTAGTGTTTATGCATATCAAGCAAAAAAGCTTGCATAACTTCTGGCAATTGAAAAGTAAAGGACTCTCTAGCCTCAAACCAATTTAAGAGACCAGGGGTTTGAGGCATTTCTTTAGAAAGGAAGGAGGCAGGGCCCCTCTTGCCTGCTATGTCTCTTTTGCGCTCCATCACCTTCTGCACTTTCTACATATAAACTAGCGTGATGGGAGTTACTCAGATTTGGGAGGCTTAAGATGATTTTTAACAAGTGGAGATTCAAATGCAGTATTTTGAGGAGTATTGGAGCTTAAAGATTGAATGGGTAGAAATGAAATAGTAAGTAGATGCAGGAAGCCATTATAGGTTGGATAGAGCCTTCAGTCTTTAGATCCCCAGGTCTTTGGGGCTGCTTGTTACAGATGATTCATCATCAGAAATTAAGCATTGCACCTTGGTTTCGGGTATAAATGTGGTATGTTTGGGGCCTAAAAGAAACTTAGCCCTCCAGAAGATGGAAGACCACCACCAAACATGCCACTTTCAGCAGCTCACAGGTATGCATAGGACTGCAATTTCCCTAATTAGATGCGCTCTTTGTGCCCACATTTCTCTTAAAGTTGTCCAGATCTTCAAGGATTTGGATCATTCAATCCTCATTTTTTTCTCCCTTAAATATTCAGAAAAAATAGGCCAACTTTTTTTTTGAAATATGTTTGACTCTATAGAAAGGTATATTTCAAAAATGGAGGGTCCAGTAGTTACTTTATTGTGATGTTTTTATTATTTCAATGAACTGTGTAACTATTTCTTTCCAGTCAAAATGATCATGGCCTGAAATTTTGAAATTTTAAAGACCAGATTTGTTTCCGCCAGAATGTCCTCAGGAGATGTCTGGTCAGCTCTCTTGGGAGCCTAAGTGGAGGAAGGGTGGGACGGGGTACCCCAAATTCTTTGAAGATAGTCAGTTTTTCCATGAAGACTTAAGCCCTCCTTCCTGCTGCAAGAGCTGGGACCAGCCTAGGTGGGTTCCCCTGGACAACAGCCTTACAGGAAACAGAAGTTATAACCTTAGACTTTTTTTTTTAAGATTTTATATGTTTATTTGACAGAGAGAGAGACAGCACAAGTAGGGGAAGCAGCAGGCAGAGGGAGAGGGAGAAGCAGGCTCCTGCAGAGCAGGGGGAGCATGATGTGGGACTCGATCCTAGGACCCCAGGATCATGCCAAAGGCCGTCACTCAACCAACTGAGCCACCTAGGCGCACAGCCTTGGACCTTCTTAAAACTTTAGAGAGAAATAATATTTCTGAGGCTGACCAAACTGTGGCTATTCTGAAGCATGTTCTTGGATGAATCCAGATGTTCCGAGAGCTGTGTATGGGAGTGCATTGTTTTCATTCCTTGCAGAATTACTTAGACCAGGTTGCACGTTAATGTTGTCTTATTGATCCACTTCTAAAGAATACTCCTGAAGAGAACAAATTCTCAGACCCCAGGCTGGAGTCTGATTCAGCATTTCCAGAGGAGCTCAAGGAAACATGTATCTTTGCCGATCCAGTGTCAAGACATCCGCCCCATACTGTCTCCGTCTTTACTAGGAAGAGCTGTGCTTGCTCTGAGCAACTGGCTTTTTTTATCCCTAGCCACTGGTCCTTCTCATTGAGCATGCTCTATCTTTGGGTTGGCTCTAGGAACCTCAGGACCAGATCTTAGGCACACATACTTTATGTTCATCTTCTACTTGCTGCCTCTGCTTTCCTTCCCCTCTGTCACACTTGCTTCAACCTACTCATTAATCATTTTTATTATGAAAAATTTTAAACACGACATAAACATTTATCTTTGCTATTAGAAAACATTTGAAACACACCCAAAATAGTGAGCGTGCTCGGAGTCACCCTCATATATCCATCACCAAGCTTCAATAACTTTCAACTCAGAGTCAATCTGTAACATTTATAGTTACTCTTATTAGAGTCTTGAATCTTTGCAAGTCCCCCAGACCCTTTTTCTTAAGAGATGGGGAGTACATTCTTAAGAACCACAGTACGTCAGTAGCTCTCATCTGGAGATGATTTTGCCTGTATCCGCCTGAGGACATTTGGCAATCTCTGGGGACATTTCTCGTTGTCCTAACTAGGTGGAGGGCAGTGTTTCACTGAAATCTAAACTGTAGAGGGGGTGTGCTGCAGGGAGACCCCCACAGCAAGGAGTGATCAACCCCAAATGGCGCTAGTACTGAAGTGAAGAAATTTCACCCTAAATGGAAAGGAGTATTTTCCAAGCTAGAAAATTGCTAGGAAATTGGGTTTGAATAAAGCAAAACCTTGCATTTTAGAGTTCAAAAGAGTCCTAAATGCCATAGGTTTGGAGGTTTATAGTACCTTCATGGTACCGATGCTCGAACACCAATAAGAAACTGGTCAACAATGGTTGGATCTGGGGAGGGGGGCTGGAGGGCTGGGGATGGGGTGGAATGCTTACTTTTTACCGTATTTCCCTTCCTGTCCTTTGTAATGTACGCCTGCCTTACCTACTTAAGATGGTATATTCGAATAACAAGGGATATGTGACTTATTTTCAAAGGATCTGAAAACACAAAATTCCTACTAAAAAAGAAAAGCTTTTAAAACGGTTGTGTAAGAGCACAGAAAGAACCTTTGGAAAGAGCTTTCCAGAGCGCCATGAGCCTGTCAGACACCGAGTGGGGCTCACTGAGCCCTGGGGCCATTAAGGGAATCAGAAACACGTGAAGGGGCAGCCGTCTAGTCTTGGCATGATGGATCAATTGTGGGAGAGTGAAGTTAAATGAGATGGTCCCCATGCCAAGTTTCTGACACTAATGAGCCCTCAACTTGGGGAGCAGGTCTCTCAGGGCCAGGCGGGGGGTGGGGTGGGGGAAATGAGCACCCTTGCCCACCACAGTGTAGGCCGGGACCAGCCCCCACCCTTGACACTGAGTCCTTGAACTAGTAGCCCTGAACTCCAAGGATATCACTTGCTCTCTGCCTAATCTTTCTAAAGAGATGGAGATGATGAGCTCTAAGTGGTTACAGAAGAGAGGTGAGCCCCTTGCTTCTTTCCATGTTCTTTACCAGTTCTCCAACAGGTCTAGGAAAGAGGCTGCTGCTCTGAGTGGGCTTGAAGTCCCTCCCACCTGCATTCTCCTCGTCCTCCAGGCTCCCACTGGCCTCTCAACTCCAGCTTACAGGGCCTTCTGTTACTTCCTCACATTTATTAGGCTGCCCTCTACCACAGGACCTTTGAACATGCTATTCCTTCTACCAGGCACAGTCTTCCTTCCTTTCTCTCCTAGTTAATGTCTGTTCTTCTCCAGAGAGCACTCACCAACTCCCCTAGTTGGTCAAATCCTCTCCTTACAGGCTGTTGGGTCATGGGACCTGTCTCTCCTAGCACTTGGAGAGCTGCACCTTCACATTGTATGTGCAATTATGTGATAAATGTCTGTCCCCTGCTGGTCTATAAGCTCTGTGGGAGCAGGGCCCGAGTCTAGTTTGTTTGCTTGATTCTGGAGCAGCATCTGGCACATATTTGGAAGTCAGCCAGGATCTGTTGACCAAGTGACAAATGAATTACAGAAATGGCCCTGCCCCAGAAGTGTGTACCGCTAAGGACTTAAAAGGGCACTCTTAGAAGAGTAGAGGAGGTGGGAGGAGTGCAGGGGTCCCCAGATGTGGAAGAAGTGGGCCTGGGCAGCCTGGAATCTTCTGTGACTTTGCTGGGGTTGGGGGCCTGTGTGTGGCCAGGTCTGGTCTCTGCCAAGGGATATGCCTGGTAGGTACCCTGACCACACCTTAGCGTCTTCCGTTGCTCCCCTCTCCCACCTGGTCCTGATGGAGCAAGGCAGACCTCCCTCATACTCAAGTGATGGATTAATTACCTCCTGAGGTTGGTCAGCAGATGTGAGAGCCCAGGAGTAGGGGAGCTAGGAGGGTCTCCAGGATAATAAGGGAAAACAAAACAAAACAAAAACTCCTTCCAAGTTGACACATGAGGGGGTGAGGGGGGTTCTCCCCTCTACAGAGGAAAGGCCCTCCCTGACTACAGGGACCCCAGACTGCATTGGATGTCCCCTTCTTGGGCTCCCATAATACCCTGGACATATTCCAGTTGCTAAGCAATAACAATAGTGACCTTGTTAAATACCTGGTACTGAGCTGTGCTGTGAGCCCCCAAGGGCAAGACTATAAGGATTTTTTTCCTTCTTTTTAATCCCTAAACCATGCACAATGCCTCAATTATCAAGGTGCTTGATGATGTCTATGGAATGGGATTTCCACTTGATCATCGTACGTCACCATGTCTAGGTGATTAATTTTTGGAATTTTTTTAACTTGTTCATCTTGCCACAATTTCTGTTGGCAGGAACAGAAATGGAGACCAAAAAAAAAGGATGTTTGCTTCAAGCCAGACTTTTATATTACTTCAAGTGCTCATTAAACTCTCTCTTTCTCTCTCTCTCTCTCTCAGCTACTGACAATTCTTGTTGAAGCCGCAAGAGCTAGAAGTGTAAGAAAATGCTGTAAAATGAGAAAGATATATTTGGTGTTGAAAAGTGAATTGATGAGTAGAAGTAATGTGTGGGCTCCTGGGTAAGACGAGCCGCCCTTGAGAAGCAGAGGGTCCAGCCAGAGCTGAAGAGCGACTGACAGGTGGGAGGCCCTCCCTGGGAGACCCCCACAGAGACCCTGGAGGACATTTTTCCTTCATTCTCTTTCTACAGAGAACAAACCTCCTCCAGAATGCTTCCCAGAGGAAGGGCAGGTGGTGTGGGAATTGCTTCTGGTGGTTGTACCAGTGCAAGGATGAGCAGGGAAAGAGGAGACTGCTCTCAGAGACTCTGGTCAACCACACAACGGCTTGTAAATGCACAGTGGGTAGGGCTGGAGGCTCCAGCCACAGCTAGAGGAAGTCACCTGCCCATGTAAGCACCCCAAAGCCAAGGTTGGACTCCACTCAGTGAACTTCTCCCCTTTTTGGTCTTCACTCAAGTGTCACCTCGGGAGTCCTCCCCTGGTTGGCTTCCCACCTACAACCCTTCCTGGGCTTCATGGCACACACACATTCTCTTCCCGCCTGCATTTAATCTCCCTGCTGAGCACAGATGGCTCTCCAAAGCCGTGCATGATGCTCATTCTCTAATATCCCTCTCCCAGACCATAAGCTGCAATAAGACCCCCCCTCTTCACCGCTCACTGCTCTGCCCCAGCATCCAGCTTGGACATTGATGGTGAGCGGCTCAAAGAATGATCCTGATCATTGGAAGCTGCTTTTGGAATGATGACAACCCTGTGTTCTGATTTATTTCAAGATACTGCGTTTCTAAATTCCTGCCAAGCACTAGGTGATCGCAACCTATGTGCAAATTTCAGTGAATTAAAAGAAATTTTTCTTTTGAAAATATATCAAGTGTTTAACCAGTGACCCTGAGATAGACAGGACATGCTGCCTTTGCACGGGGAGGTTTGGCCATTGTCATGGCAACGACACCAGCTTAGTATCTCTTATTGGGACCAGACAGGTAGAATAAACTCTCCCTTCATTGGTGTGGAAAGTAGGTAGACACATTTATAAATTTTGTTTTGCAGTTATTCTATATCACACAGGTCAAGGCAGAGTTTTAATAATTTTAAGTTGAGGGAGAGTTTGAGTAGCCTAAGGAAAGTGGTTTCCTAAGAGTTGTCCAATCAAGAGAGATAATGAAGGGGTGGCCTAACCTCCCCTTTGCTGGGGCTTCTCAGGTGGTCTCTGGAAAGTTGGGTCCATGGAATTGGGAGCCTAGCCCTTGTCCCATCGCTGCTGCTTTACACACAGCTATCCCCACTTGTGATCTCATCTCCACCGCAGACCCTGGATCATCAGCCCTGCGTCATGATGTACACTCAGTCGGGAGTCTGCTTGATATTCTCTCTCCCTCTGCCTCTGCCCCATACCCTTGAGCTCTCTCTCTCTCTGTCTTTAATAAATACGTCTTTAAAAAATTAAATACCCAGTTAGAATTGCCCCCGTGAAAATTAGTGACCCCAGCCCTAAGCACCATGTAAGTAACAGGTGTTTGCTCTCTTGCTGTCTCTACCCTCCCTGCTCGGGACCCGGGGCAGAGGACCCCTCTTCCCTGGCTCATTGCAAACAACCTCCCTCCCCGACTCCCACCTCCTATTTCTGAGATGGGTAAGTAAGAAATTTTGTGACTTGACTTCCTCTGTGTTGGTGTATTGACATTGCACCTTCAATCAAAAGGAGCCCATGGTTTTCACTTCCCCAAAGTGGGAGCTCAGATGCTGAGGGGACTTCCTGGCTATCCTGGGTTATAACCTGCACATTCTTAATTTAATTCACCAGCTCCAGCCCCCAAACATACCCAGACTCATGTCCTCCAGAACCTCAGAATGTGACCTTTAGAGGCTATTTAGAGACACAGACACAGAGAGACAGCAGGAGAAGGCCCCGCGAATCGAAGTGATGCATCCACGAGCAAAGCCAACGGTGGCTGACAACACAGAAGCCGCACAAGAGACACAGAATGGATTCTTCCTGAGAGCCTCCAGAGGGGACCAGCCCACCAACACCACGATTTCAGACTTCTGGACTCTGGAACTGTGAGAACTCCCCCGGATCCCTGGCACGTTATTCGGTGGCCCCAGGAAACTATCACAGAGACACAGTGGTCTGGTGCCTGACAGGCCTGCCCTGGGCTTTTCTACTGGGAGGAAGAAGTGGCTCCCAGGGAGATGTCCAGGCACACACGTGGTCGTCCTCACACAGCTTTTGTCCCCTAAATCTCGTCCTCTCACAGCTGGCCCACCCACACTTAGTGCGACCTTCTAGCTTCTCAGTTTCCTTGTCTGTCCGCCCTCTTCAGCCCACAAACGAGCTCTTTGAGCTCCATCCTTACTTGGGTCCACCTTCGGGCAGGGTCGCTGGCCCAGGAGAGAAGCACCAGGAGCACTGTTGGATCACGGCCAGCCCATTATTGGAGAGGAGATGGGCCAGACCAGAGTCAGGGAGGCTGCATTTCTGATCTGGGGCAGAGATATGACCTTGGGGTGGCGACCTTCTGCCGGTGGCATCATAACAGCCCCTCCCAGAGACCCCCAAAGCACCACAGCAGGGAACAAGTTTCACAGGAAAAGAAAAAGGATGTGGAGTGAAATTCTCACCCGCTCTCGAGATCACTGACCCAGACAGCAGCTCAGCTCCACTGTTTCTGTCCAGTGACCGAGATGATCGTTGAACATGATCGCATCAGTTCTGCTGCCCCAGCCACAGACAAGCCATCCCTCTTGGCTGCTGTTTTCATCATTTGAAAAGTACTGCTAGGGGTTGGGGGGGGGTGAGGAGGAGGAAGTAGGGAAGGAGCTCGTCTCATGTGAGATTTCTACAGTTAGCTCAGAGTAAAAAATGAGCGAAGCGATGAAGTTACTCCATTCATCTGCCATCCACTCCCAAACATTTGCAACTGATTATGTTCTTCAGAGCTGGTAGCAAGCCATGAGGCCTTCCTGTAGGCAGCCTGCTGGCATGAGCCAGACACAGGAAAACTAGGAGGCGCCTCTGAAACGCGTTTAGAAGAAAAATTCACTCAAGTCATAAAAAAGATACGGAGACCAGTAGTTGCTTTCTTCAGCAGCAAAACCTCCACCGTTGCTCCTTAAAAAACAATAAAAAGGAATGGTTCTAGCCACTGCAAAGACACGTGTGCTTTCCCTGCCTGCGTTAGAGACATGTGGACTCTCCAAATCCCTGTCCTTGTTAAAAGATGTCCCATGTGGAAGAGGGAGCTGATGCTTGTATTAAATGGGCAAACCCATGAGCACTCGCCTGCATTCTCGGCCAAGCCAAGTTGACCTGTTGGAAAATTCATTATCCTAAAAGGGTCACTATTGATATTTGCTGGAAATCATTCTCCAGAAAGCTCTCATGTCAGCCTTCTAGAGTGGCCACGGTAAAATGAGATTAGATCAAGGCTCACCTGGGCAAAACAACAACAACAACAACAACAACAAAAAACAAAAACAAAAACTAATTTTGGGCACTGCAAGTTTTTACTGACTTATGGAGTGAACTAAATTGGAATCTCTATCACACAACAAGACAGGGGGAAAAAAAAACGTCCTGAGCAAGAAGGGCGCCTGTATTTGCTAAGACCGATGTATCAGAATGCCTGCCAGTCTTGGGACCCGGCAGTCTCTGCTCTGCAAGCTTGATCTCTCCGCTGGAAGGAAGCTTTCCTTGCTCATGCCCCTTTCCTGCTCTGAGCTTTGGGATTTCTGACTGATTCCAGCACTCGCCAGCTGTTTCCTGGGCATGTTACCTGCCTGGGCATTGAGGGAGCTGAGGCCTCTCTCAGTCCTGGTCTCTACACAGAGTAACTCAGGTGTCCGGCCCCCCGGAGGCCTGGTCTCTACACAGAGTGACCCAGCTGTCCGGCCCCCCGGAGGCCTGGTCTCTACACAGAGTGACCCAGCTGTCCTGCCGCCCGGAGGCCTGGTCTCTACACAGAGTAACTCAGCTGTCCTGCTGCCCGGAGGCCTGGTCTCTACACAGAGTGACCCAGCTGTCCTGCTGCCCGGAGGCCTGGTCTCTACACAGAGTAACTCAGCTGTCCTGCCGCCCGGAGGCCTGGTCTCTACACAGAGTGACCCAGCT
>PITA01004848.1:0-37584 GCA_004023965.1 Spilogale gracilis | reverse complement strand
TGTGCTCCTCCTCTTCTAGAGGCTCTAGAGCTGACAGCGGCATTGCATCTGTAGGCTGCTGTGGCCTCAGCGGACCCCAGCCGTTGGAAGGCGTCCCTTCGAGTTCACTAGCAGTGCCCACTCTTGTGTTCCTTCTTCCTTTTCTGGACTCCTGGTTTCCGGAAGGAAGTGGTTCAGGGGCAAGATGAAGGTGAAGGTGAGGTGGGAAGGGGAAAGCACTCAAAACTGTAGGAGCCTGGCAGCTGCTCCCCAGGAGGTGATGGCCCAGCCCCCGCTCCGGGACTCATGCGGATGCACCTTCCACAGCTTTTCTCCGCGGTGTCCCTTCCCGATCAATGCTCGGGAGCCTTGGCAGCCAACCCAGAGCCGTTTCTCGCCATTTCCTGCCCTCCCTCCACTCCCTGGAGCCCCGAGCCCACTAAAGGCCTGCCCTGGTGACTCCTGGGGAAGGGCCAGGCCTGGCGGTGCTGAACCGTGGAGGCCATTGAGTGGAGCACCCCTCCTCTTTGTGATCGGCCGACTTCTCCCCACCATGGATGGACGCTGGGCTCACCAGATTGCCACCGGCAGGACCCGGATACAGTTGACAGAAGCCGATTGAGGAAGATATTCTCACTCCTGCCACAGCGAAGGCCACTGTGCCTGAGAGGAGGCAGGTGGCGTGACCAGACCCGACCTTCCATGTAAAGCCCTCCTGCTCTGGAAGACCTCACTGCCTCTCTCTGCGGGAATTCCAGTGCCGCTCCTGCTCACGCCTTCTTGTAAGGGCATTGACGGCCTCCTGGTGCCATCCAGTCCCCCCCCAAAGAAGGACCTAAGGACCAGGGTAGTAACACAATACATACTTAGGCCTGCCTCATTCTGAGAGTTTCTCTTATTTATTCTTCATAGCATTCATAGAAGGTAGATGCTATTATGATTGCCATTTCACATACGGAAGAAATGAGACACAGAGAGGTTAAGAAACTTGGGTAAAGTCTCACAGCCAAGATGGTGAACCTGAGATATAAGTCTGAGAACCGTGCATTACCATGTTTCCAGGAGTGTAGGCTTTTGGATATTCAACTTCTCCAACTACTGTTTCCAACTAGTTGTTGAGGGAAGGGGGTGCTCATATTATCCCCCACATTATGTATTATCACTGAAGAGGCACTTAATAAACACTGATTATGTTCTGTCCCTAACTCTGTGGCCCTGAGGGGCCTGAGGCAGGCTGGGAGGGATCTCTACAATCTGGCATGTCCCCCTATGACCCCCTCCAGTTCTGAAGCCTCCCCCAGATACGGTCAGAAATGCCTTTGCCAAACTCCTGGATGTTTATTGTTTCTTCATTTGCTGGCCACCCCAGCACACTGCGGGCCCCTGAGAGCGAGGGTCAGCCTCTCTGACCTCCCCAGGGGCCCCCAGAACACCCAGAGGACATGAGCCATACTTGTCAAATGAATGAAGGAATACCCCCACCTCTGCCTAACTCTGAGGGCCCCAACCATGCTGCCTTCTAGAACACCCGCCTGAATGCCCTCTAACTGGAGCATTGCTTTTCCAGTATTTGGAACGAATCAGGAAGGGTTTCAAACAAATTGCCAAAATACAACAGGCCCAAACCACCTTGGCTTTGCCAGAGTGACTGGAGAATACAAGCCATAGGAGGGGGCTATGGGCCGATGACCCTCGCGAGCCCTCGACACAGGAATCCATCCTGGGGAAAGTACAATTTGGCTCCCCGCATCCCACCCGGGGTGAACGATTAGGCTTCAAAACAGAACTTATCAACGATTTAGTCTCATTAAGTTGTAAGAAAACAGGCAACGTGTTCCAAGGTCATACGTTTTTTTGAACATTCAAACGTTTGCAATGGTTTACAAAACCAAAGGAGTCCCGGAGCCCCCTGGGGCTTGCGAGGGTGATGGATGTTTGTGGCGTCTGCGAAGAGCTTTTCCAGGCCGTCTTAAAAGCCGGCTCGTTACAACTCCACAGGCTTCGAGCAGTTTCTCTTTCCGAAGTGAAAGCTGCTCAGTGGAGTGTGTGTGCCGATCTCCAAAGATGTGCAGGTCCCAGCTAGCATTTTTAAGTTTAATGGAAGCTTCCTAGACTGTGAATACACGAGCAGTCTTCCTTTGCTTTTCTGTAGGGCACTGTGTGCACGAGCGTGTGTATGTGTGTGTGCACCCCTCTGGGGCACTCTGAACAGTAAATCAGTGTTGTGCTTGCCCTTCCCAGGGTTAGAAACTTTAAGAAGTTTTGCTTTGAGCATTTACCACCCAGTCTTATCCCCAGAGAAGCCACTCTGAAGACATCAGCCCCAAAATGCTCAGTGTTCCGACAAGGATGCCTTTCAGGGGTTCCGGGGGTCTGGCGGGTGTGAGTAGTTTCATTACCTTACTTCCTGCCTTGTTTGTGGGCTGGCAGAGGACAGGGGCAGCTGCAGCTCATCCTGGGCGGGGAGACACCTAGTCTTACACTTGACATTCTCAGAACAAAAGGACTCGACGTTGGCTCCTCTGGAGTCCTCCATTGATCAAAAACTCTAGTATTTTCTTCTTCAACCGGCCTACATCACAGGGAGGCGAATCTCTCATTTGTATTGGACTGGACCGGGGCTGGAGGTGACTAAGGCTGGAAGTCTACACACCAACAGCAGCAGGCTACTAACCCTGCAGGTCACTCAATCAAGTCCCTCTGCTTGGGGTCTCATGGTCAACAGGCTTTGGATGTGGTGGAACGGCTGCAGTTTCTGAGTCCAGCCGATGTGTTTTAGAAGTCTAGCTCGGCACCATCCAGGTGACTTGAGCAAATTCCCTGACTGGATTTTGGGTGGTCTCACCCTCCATGAGACAATGGTGTTGGCTCTGCGGGTGGCCGTTAACATTACACAGAATGACCCCTACCAAAACACAACAGCATTGTGTCCCTGAGGCATACCGGTCACTATGAATTCTCTCTACCTACAGCTGTCCTCCTGAGAAAGTGTCGGTGAATGGGACTGCCTTCCTCATTGCTGTACACTAATTTTGACCAAATATCTCCCTTGTGTCTGAGAGAAAATGCACTTAATTATCCCCAACGCATCGCTTGCGTGTGTTTGGGGAGCATGTTACTTAAGGGCATAGATCTATCCGAAAGTGAGACATTCCCAAAATTCCAGAATATTCCTCTGTAATGACCAGTCTGGTAACTGGATTTTTCAACATGGAATCTGTGAACAGATATTTGTCTTTGAAATGATTGTTGTGGGCAAGGCCAAGACCTCGATCACGACTCTCCGGAATGGAAGCTCCTGAAACCCAGAACTTGGTCTCTGGTTTGTGAAGTCGTGCTTCGCCGGGACACCAGGCTCACTCGGTCTCCTAACTCTGCTTTCACAAGCTCCACCAGCTGGGCCAGCCCGGTGCCTTCCCTCAGATCTGGGAGCCTGCCCCTCTTGAAGCCCCATGCTGCTTACCCTTCAGGACACACCCCGAGGGGCTGACAGGGCCTGAGGCTGACATCAAATAGAGCCAACACCCCCCCCACACACACACACACACAGCCGCACTGCAGATGTGTTCCCCCAGTGGACCAGCTGTCCTGGGACAAAAGGAAAGGCCTGGGAGATGCAGAGGGGGTAAAAACAGGAAAATACTTATTCTTGTTATAGTCCAGACACGCAGGAAACATTGCAATGTCGCTTCTTGATTTTTTTTTCTAAAACTAATCTGATCTTCCTTTACAATTATTCACTGATTTGAAGAGAGTAGAATGTACTTAGTCTGGTTTAAAACCTAGTTCCTTCCATAACCCCATGCTTCTCAAGCTGCTTGTGGTAAGGGACCATTTTTTGTTGCCGTTTTTTAAATTTTTTTTTATTTTTTATTTTTTATTTTTTATTTTTTTCAAGATTTTATTTATCTGACAGAGAGAAACACAGCGAGAGAGGGAACACAAGCAGGGGGAGTGAGAGAGGGAGAAGCAGGCTTCCCGCTGAGCAGAGAGCCTGATGTGGGGCTCAATCCCAGGACTCCGGGATCATGACCTGAGCCGAAGGCAGTCGCTTAACCAACTGAGCCACCCAGGCGCCCCCCAATTTTTTTTATTTATTTTTAAAATTTTTTTAATTGTTACTTAAATTTTTTTTCCAGTGTTCCAAGATTCATTCCCCATTCCCCACACCCAGTGCTCCATGCCGTTTTTAATTGCTAACGAGTTGCAGAAACTTTCATAAAAATCCAATAGAAATGAATTACTACAAATAAAATTTAATAAGACACAGAAACCTGAAGCTCTTTTTATGATTATGTCAGTAAACAGAATTATTCTGTCAAATTTCTACAGAAACTTCTGAATGTCCACCTTCAAGGTTTTTATTTATTTTTATTTTTTCAGTTTTAATGTTTTTATTTTATTTCAATTTTTTACTTCAATTCTAAGTGGTTAACATATTGATTTTAGGAATAAAATTCAGTGATTCGTCACTTACTTATAACACCCCGTGCTCATCACAACAAGTGCCCTCCTTAATACCCATCACCCAGGTAGCCCATCTGCCCCACCCCCCTTCAACCCCCACTTTGCTCTTTATAGTTAAGAGTCTCTTATGGTTTGCATCTGCCTCTATCTTCCCCCGCCTTCCCTTATGTTCGTCTGTTTTATTTTTTAAATTCCACATATGAGTGAAATCATACAGTGTTTGTCTCTCTCAGACTTATTTCACTTAGAATACTTTCTCTAGCCCCATCCACATTGTTTTAAATGACAAGATTTCATTCTTTCTGGTGGCTGAGTAATATTCTATTGTGTGTATATACCACCTCTTCTTTATCTCCAAAGTTTTTACACTTACGTCATCCTACGACAGCAACAGTTTGAGGACCTGTCCCAGTGTTCAGATCCACGCAAGTGGAACTGATTTAAATAGTCTCCAAAGGTTTAACTTGACCGGTCTGATTCCATCCTTACCCCACTGCCCCTTCTGAGGTGAAATCTGAGCACATGGAGTGAGGAGGAGGGCACATGTTCCCTGAGGCATGGGGGGAAGTGACCTGGTACTAATACAGGCCTATGGGATGGTCTGGCTGTTTCCCCCTCCTATCTCATGATGTCACGTTTCTCAACATGACATCAGTTGGCCAGCTGATGTCCATGGCTTATGAATCCCTAGCCCATGGCTTGAGATAGGGATTCCGCCATGGACTCCATCTACCTCTGGACATCCTCTAATTCAGGTCACATGGTGCCCACTATACTGAGCCACCTAGCAGACCCTCCATCATCACTTAGTGCCACTAGACTCTCTCTGCCAGCAAAGGCTCCTCCGTCTTCTTGGTCTCCCTGGAGCCTTCTATGTTGGTGAGGAACTACCCAGCAAAGTGACATCCCCCAAAGAGAAAGCACACCAAACCCTCTGCATTCTTTATCTTCCTTAACTAGCACATGCACTTCCTTCTCTCTGGGTTTCTGCTAGGAGAGATGGGTTAGGACCCATACATCTCACTACTCACACTTCCGTCTGCCTGCTGCCTGTGTCCCACAGTCCTCCAGGGCTGGAAGAAGCTGGCACCACTCCCTCCTTCTCTCCAAATATAAAACTCTATAGTTTAGTCCTCCATGCATGGGTATTGATATGCCAATGGGATAGAAAAGAATCAAGGAAATCCTTTCTCTCAAAAACACCTGACTTGTAAGTTTATTGTTTTGCTACAAAATCTTCTTTTGACGGCAGAAGGTTGAAATTATTTTTTTTTCATTTTCTTTGCATTCCTTCCATGGTACTCTTAAATCTCTCCATGCATGAAAATGTGGTGAAGAGTGTCATTATTAGTATCATCTGTAAGAGGTGACATACCATTTAGCTAATGTATTCCACAGGGTAATTGCTCTGATTAACCTACTCACAACCATTTTCTTTTTTTAAGAGTTTATTTATTTATTTGAGAGAGAATGAGAGAGATCACAGCATTGGGGAGGGGCAAAATGAGAAGCAGACTCCCTCCTGAACAGGAAACCCGATGCAGGACTCAATCTCTGGGATCATGACCTGAGCCAAAGGCAGATGCTTAACCAACTAAACCACCCAGGTGCCCCTCCTCACAATAATTTTCATGTAAGAAACAGAAAGTCTGAAGAAATAGGGCTAAGATGGGTAATGTTTGATGGAGGTGGGGAATCTGGGACAATGGAACTTTCCCAGGGACCCGCATTGTGGGGCCCTCTTAACAGACATGAGCCATCAGGACAACCCAAGAATAGGAAATTGGCCACAGCAAAGAAATGGGATGCGAGGGGAAATAGGAAAAGCACAAGGATATAAACTTTATCCTCTTCATAGTTCTGTTCATCATTCAGCTAAACACTAAACTTTTCCTCCACATTCTGGCTCTAAAAATATAACAATACCTCTTCTGGAGTATTCCTGAGGAAAAGGATCCATTTAATGTAAAGCCCCACCAATCCTCCATCATGGATAGCTTCCAACCCACGTGTCATCTTGTATTTATGATTTACTCATCAGCTTTGTTTTAAAAAATAATTTCCAATAACCTCTAAAGAAATACGTTCTCTCTTATTTTTAAAATATTCAAACGACCCCCTACTCATTCCTTGCTCTTTTTACATGAGCAAATTACACCTGGCCTCTTTCCCACCTGGGAAGTAGACAGTGATCATGATGGGTGGAGGGCTGGCTTGTGCTTGGCACAATGTCTATTTATCAAGCAGTGCAGTTTTGTGGCGAGCCCACTGACCTGGGAATTCTAATAAGCCTGACTTCATGGGTAATTTGGGATAAGTTATTCATTCTGTTCTTCATTTAACTCCTCTGCAAAATGGGGCAAATAATAGCACTGTGTGATTTTGAAGCCATAACATGATGACGGAAATGAAAGCGGTCACCTTCGTCTAACCATGAGCTTGGGTGCCACACAAATGCAGAATGAAATGTTATCATTCTTTAGGGGAGTCACATTTCGTGATGAGCTCCATGCTTTCCTTACTCATTTTTTTTTAAGATTTTATTGATTTGACAGAGAAAAACACAGCCAGAGAGGAAACACAAGCAGGGGGAGTAAGAGAGGGAGAAGCAGGCTTCCCGCCAAGCAGGGAGCCCAATATGGGACTTGATCCCGGGTCTCCAGGATCATGACCTGAGCCAAAGGCAGTTGCTTAACCAACTGAGCCACCCAGGAGCCCCACCTTACTCATTTTTTTAAAAGAATTCTTTTTTTTTAGACCCCAAATTGCTAAGGAATTGCTGAAGAAGAAAAACAAAGCTGGGGGCATCTCGTTACCTGACTTCAGGCTTTATTAGAAAGCTGTGATTACCAAGATAGCATGGTACTGGCACAAAAACAGAGAAATAGACCAATGTAACAGAGTGGAGAGTCCAGATATGGACCCACAAATCTATGGGCAAATCATCTTTGACAAAGCAGGAAAAAAATATCCAGTGGAAAAAAGACAGTCTCTTCAATAAATGGTACTGGGAAGATTGGACAGCTACATATAGAAGAATGAAACTAGACCATTCTCTTACACCACACACAAAGGCAAACACGAAATGGATGAAAGACCTCAATGTGAGGCAGGAATCCATCAAAATCCTGAAAAAGAATATAGGCAGTAACATCTTTGACATCGACCACAGCAACTTCTTTCAAGACACGTCTCCAAAGGCAAAGGAGACAAAAGTGAAAATGAACTTCTGGGGCTTCATCAAAATAAAAAGCTTCTGTACAGCAAAGGAAACAGTCAACAAGACAAAGAGGCAACCTACAGAATGGGAGAGGATATTTGCAAATGACACTACAGACAAAGGGCTGGTATCCAAGATCTATAAAGAACTACTCAAACTCAACATCCAAAAAGAAGATGAACACATCAAAAAATGGGCAAGAGACATGAAGAGGCACTTCTCCATAGAAGACATACAAATGGCTAACAGACACATGAAAAAATGTTCAGAGTCACTAGCTATCAGGGAAATTCAAATCAAAACCACACTGAGATACCACATTACACCAGTCAGAATGGCCAAAATTAACAAGTCGGCAAACAACAAGTGTTGGAGAGGCTGTGGAGAAAGGGGAACTCTCTTACATTGTTGGTGGGAATGCAAGCTCGTGCAGCTGCTTTGGAAAACAGTGTGGAGATTCCTTATAAAGTTAAAAATAGAGCTACCTTATGACCCTGCAATTGCACTACTGGGCATTTACCCCCAAAGATACCGATGTAGTGAAAAGAAGGGCCATATGTACCCCAATGTTCATCGCAGCAATGGCCACAATCGCCAAACTGTGGAAAGAGCCAAGGTACCCATCAACAGATGAATGGATAAAGAAGATGTGGTACATATATACAATGGAATACTACACCTCCATCAGAAAGGATGAATATCCAACTTTTGTAGCAACATAGACTGAATTGGAAGAGATTATGCTGAGTGAAATAAGCCAAGTAGAGAAAGTCAAGTATCACATGGTTTCACTTACTTGCGGTGCATAAGGGGTAATATAGAGGACAGTAGGAGAAGGAACGTAAATGGGAAGTAGGGTAATTCAGGGGGAGAAACGAAACATGAGAGACTTTGGACATAGAAACAAACTGAGGGACTTAGAGGGAGGGGGTGGGGAGATGGGAGAGCCTGGTGGTGGGTACTGAGGGCACCTATTGCATGGAGCACTGGGTGTGGGGCATGGGCAATGAATCTTGGAACACTGAAAAAAAATAAAAATTTAAATTAAAAAAAAGAATTCTTAAAAAAAATTTATTTATTTATTTATTTGACAGAGAGAAAGAGATCACAAGTAGGCAGAGAGGGGGCAGAGAGAGAGGAGGAAGCAGGCTCCCCGCTGAGCAGAGAGCCCGATGTGGGCCTCAATCCCAAGACCCTGAGATCATGACCTGAGCTGAAGGCAGAGGCTTTAACCCACTGAGCCACCCAGAATCCCATCCTTACTCATTATTTTAAAAGATTTTATTTATTTATTTGACAGAGAAAACATAGCTAGAGAGGGAACACAAGCAGGGGAAGTGAGAGAGGGAGAAGCAGGCCTCCCGCCGAGCAGGGAGCCCAATGTGGGGCTCAATCCTGGGTCTCCGGGATCATGACCTGAGCTGAAGGCAGTTGCTTAACCAACTGAGCCACCCAGGCGCCCCTTTACTCATTTTTTTAAAAAAAGAAGTGAAGAAACAATGAAGATTGCTGCCTAGGACACGTGGGGTACCTTCTCTGCTACTTGTTTGAACAGGAAAAGTGTCATGCTGTTTTGAAAAGTTGATCACACAGGACTTTGAAGGGTTCCATCTAAGCCAGGGTGCAGGTACAATAGGAGAAATATTGTGAACAGAGTATCTCTATGCACTATTTGGGTTTTAAATCCTTTATCACTACTTAAATGCATGGTTTGGTTTAGGCTCCCCAACCAGACATGTTGGCCTGGCTCCTCACTCTAGAATGCTCTCCTAATAACCCAACATAAAAAAGCAAGGCCTTTTTCAAAGTTGCAAGTCAGTGTGCTGTAAACATGGGCCTGAGGTTGGAATATTGAATTCCATGAATATCAACAATCTGTCTTACCCCATTAATCAGAGGTTTGCAATCTCTACAGTCTTATGAGCCGTGGGGCCGTCACTGATAATTCTCTGTCAAAGAGAAATGTAATCATCTAGACATGTGCTTGAAGAGGAATTTTTCCCCATGTTGATTTTATGTAGGAATGATTATTAGAAAATGTTGGCTGACTTGGTGGCTTAAAGGTTTGGAGAGGAGGTCTTATGTTGGGATGGTAGAGATATGGGTGACACAGAGGGCCCTTTGACAGGGCTCTGCACACCCAGTGAGGTTCAACAATTTTTTGGGCTGGATCTCCCTCTACATGGCTTCCTCTGGGACCCATTCCCAAGCACTGAAACTAATAATCCTCAAATCCACGCCCCCAGACACTATTACACTATACTTGAATTATGTTATCAAGAGAGAGAGATTGGTCCAATTCTGGTTGATCCCCCAAACTTGAAGGAAATGTACTCTTTCCCTGGTAGGAAAGTATGTTTGATGGCCCTAAGAGCCATATTTCTTAAGTCTGGCCCCTCCATCTCCCCAGCCTGCTTCATTCCATCCTGCAGACTCCGTGCAAATGCCAGAGACAATGCAGGTTGGGAAATGACACTGAATGGGGGGGGCAGGGCTGTGTTTCAGTCCCCTGAGGTCAGCAAAATTAACATTCTTTTGCATTCATAAGTCTTCCATTACGCACCTGTTTTATGTGTCAAGAAGGATGCCTGGTTCTCGAAGTCGGTGTAGTTGCTGCCTGCTGGGCTTTGACATGCGTGTAAGGGTGTTGGGCACCAGACTGCTTTGAGCTCTATCTAAGCCAAGCAGAGCTGAAACTAGGGATGTAATTTTAAGAAGTCTGTATAGACTAACCATTTAAGGAAGTCCTTAAAACTACTGAAGTACCCAAACAACGCATTCCCAGTATCTAGAGCAGATATGGTTTTACCCCTACACTTCCTTGGCCATCACTGAGGAAATAGGCTGGGGTTGGTTTAGTCGCTTCGGTTAGGTCCCTCCAGAAAAAGATAGATATAGTTCTAAAGTCACTTCCAGGATGTTTCACTGAAGGCCTTAGATGATATGTGTTGCTGTGATAGGCAAAATCATTTCTCACCAAAGATGTCCATGGTGCGATCCCAACCTGCAAATGTGTTATGGCTCATGGCAAAGTCCAGCTGGAGTTGCAGATGGAATTAATACTGTTGACCAGCTGACCTTATAATAAGAAGATTATCATGGGTTATCTGGGTGGACCCAATGTCATTATAAGGGCCCTTACATGTGGAAGACAGAGGCAGTGTCAGGGCCAGAGGGATGTGATGTGAGACAGCCTAGACTGCCATGTTGGATCTGATGATGGAGGGAGGGATGATGAGTCAAGCATGCGGGTGGCTTCTAGAAGCTGGGAGAGGTGAGGAAATGTGTTCTCCCCTGGAGCCTCCAGAAAGGAACCCAGCCCTGCCAACACCTGGATTTTAGCCAGTGAGACTGATTTCTGACCCGCAGATTTGTAAGATAGTACATTTGTGTGATGCAATTTGGTCTGTGGTGATTTGTTACAGTGGCAATAGAACACTAATATAGCTGTCTCAACGTTTTCTGCTGATTGACACAAGTGAGAAAAGAGCTATTTTTGCTGTTCTCTCAGAATCACTGCAAGTCAGGTAGGAATGAAGTTTAGAGTAGAGGCTAGCTACGTGGGTAGAAGCAGGCACCGGATGGACTGGAGGTAGTAGATGGGAAATGCCTTTGTCCCTCTGCCTAACTCTTTCTAGGGCTTGTGAGGACAGCCACGAGGTCCCCATGCTCTCTCCCTGTTTTTTCTGAAAGACAGCGTCTTGAACACCAGAGTCACAGGTTCTTCAAAACCAACTTTGCAATCTTCTTTAGAGTCTTATGGTTTCCATTTTTTCCCATTTCCCCTTTTTCCCCACCTCTTTCTCCCCTTCCTTCCTTTAATATGTAATCTTGCCTTGTTGGAAAGATCTGTAAAATTTCATATTTCCTTTCCTGGGGGTGTACTGGTCAGTTGGTTTTGAGGGTGGCAAGTAGCCCTGTTATAACATCTGCCAGTTTCTTTCTTTTTTCTTCTTTTGGGAGAGAGTGGGGTGAGGGGCAGTGAGAGAGAGAATCTTAAGCAGGCTGCACACCCAGCATGGAACCCAACATGGGGCTCAATCTCATGATCCTAAGATTATGACCTGAGCTGAAATCAAGAGTTGGATGCTTGACTAACTGAGCCATCCAGGCATCCCAGCATCTGCCCATTTCTGCCATGTAAATGCTTCTACTATGGCTGACATCAAGCCACCAATATCACTGAATGCGAAGGTGGAAAGAGATGTTCACAGGCTGGATTGGCCAGGCTCAAGCACAACCTGAAGCAGGTCTAAAATTCCTCACCCTTCAAGAGAGAAATATAGAGCCTCAGGCCTTCAGAGAGCACAGCACATTTGTAGCAATTTGGCCTTTCCCATAAACAGTGCTGTGGAGTCTTACAAAGCAACTATGTTTTGTTTTACAAATGGTCTTGAAATGAAATTCCCTCATTACCCTACTGTGGTTGCTCAAAACCAATGGAAATCCTAAAGATCCAAAAAGCACAGTCACAAGTATCCATGAGTCAATGAAAGACCCTAGTCACCAATGGTTAAGACCTGTTTTAACTCTGGAATGTGCTTTCTATAACTCTTTTTTCCTTTTAAAGTCATTTTTCAGTTTAGTTTGCTACCATAAGGTTTACTTGAAAACCACTGAAACCTAAAATCATCAGTACTCAGAAAATTAAGATCTTTGATTAATGACTAAGTGATTTAGCAAGTCCTATTTGATTAATTACTAAGTGATCTAGTAAGTCCTATTTCCATCATTGATTATATTAGGACCTATTAGGTAGTAAATTGGTATGAATATGAAATATTTAAACCTGTTTGTTAGAGGAAGTTTTACACACACATGTAAGAGATATTCTGTGTACTTAATAATATGATGACTGAATTGCAATTGGTGGATGAGAAAGATACTTCATGGCCCATAGTAGGTGTTTTGGAAGGGATTGCTAAGCAAAATAAACAAATAAATATTATTTTAAAAAAATTGAGAACTTAGGAGGCCTGTGACTTAGGACACTCAGCAAATATGACCCAGCCCTATAAAGACAAGCATGGCATAACCAAATAATTTGTTCCCTGTGCTTTTCAATCAAAGCCTTTTTTTTTCTTTGCTTTTCAGTGAAATGGGACACTTGCAGTGACCCTGCCCTCCACAGTGGGCTCCTGGAGCTATATGGTCACCATAGCCTGTGCACATAAGCTGTCCCCATTACAGTCCCCATGGAGCTGCTCTTCGCATGATTTGGACGGCCAGTGTTCCCTCTCTTCCAAATGTGGCACCAGTAGGCTGTCATGTGCCAAAGCGTTCTCTTCTTTACACAATGACACAGCTTAAACCTAAATGCAGTGGTCCATCTACTCTGGGCATCTTGTTCTCCACCAAATGAATTCCGAATGCCAGGTGTTGGTCTGGCCTCAGCAGGCCCTACTTCTTGGGTTCAGGATTATAGATCAGGGGCCTCACGGTGATGGGCAGGGAGGCCGGAAGACATCTGTCTACGAGCAGGAAGAGGAGGTGCTTGCAGCCACTGAGGCTGAAGGCAACTTCTTTTTTTTTTTCTTTAAAGATTTTATTTATTTATTTGACAGAGAGAGATCACAAGTAGGCAGAGAGGCAGGCAGAGAGAGAGGAGGGGAAGCAGGCTCCCCTCTGAGCAGAGAGCTGGACGTGGGCCTCGATCCCAGGACCCTGAGATCATGACCTGAGCTGAAGGCAGAGGCTTTAACCCACTGAGCCACCCAGGCACCCTGAAGGCAAATTCTTAAGCTTCTGGAAGTGTGAAAGTTGGATAAAGGGAGAAGGAAAATATTAAAGATGCTGAAGCTACATTTTCCAGAGAACTTCTTCATCCCACTGTGAGTTGATCCGCAGTCCTGCGTTTCATCAACTATGTAATTCCCCAGAGTCACCAGGAAAGAGACCGAAGACAACTACTCACCAGCCATTAGGAGCCTGGTCCTGGAGGCCCATCGGCCTTAGGCATGCGCATTCACACAGACGGGCTCAGAAAATGCTCTTGCCTAGAAATTGAATTCAGTTTCTTTTTCCTGTTTGTTTTGCAATCCACCCTTGGAAGGGAGAGTTGATGGAGGAAAGCAATAATTCTCCAAGGCACACCTCTTCAATTAAGAGGTAGAGAAGCCCAGAGGGGCCCGGGAGCCTTGAGAGGAGCCAACCGCAGATTAATGGATGTTAAAGAATGTTGCATTCGAAGCTGGGATTGCTGATTTATGTCTATTCACATATTCAAGAGCATTTTACTCATGGCATTCCTTAATCATAGCGCGATTACATGACCACTTTTATTTGGGGGTGTGGGGGAGGGGTCTATTTACTCCATTCAGCTTTCATAAACTCTTTACTACAATGCATTTTTTGTAAACCCGGAACAGTTTCCACCCAGTATCCTCTGTCTCTGCATCCCTGGTCCCATACAGATCCCCCTTGGCTATACTTAGCATGCCAACCATTTTCTCCTTTCCAGACTGAAATCATCCAGGCTCTATGCACCTCAGCCCCAGGTGTATTTTACCCAAGGTGGTTTGGGCAAAGTCAGTTCAGCAATTTACCTTATGGGAGGGAAAAGGAGGGAAATCAATGCATTCCTGAGGATGAGCCAAAGTCACACGTTCTTCTTGTTGTTTTTCATTCATTTGTTTCACTCAGAGGACATTTCCTTAGCACCTACTATGTGGCAGATCAACACTGGCAAGATTGATTCAGAAATAAAATTGTTCCCCTTTCACATGAGCTCACAGTCCAACCAGGGAGACAGATGAGAAAATCAGTGATTACAATAGAGTGAGAGACCTTGAGGCGAGGCAAGTAGGAAGTAATTCTGGAAAGGGTTTCCAGGATTGTAGAGCCAAGTGCAGAGTGAGAGGTGTGTGAGGGGACTCAGTTTCCCAAGGAAGTGCTGTAGGAAGCTCAGGATGGTGGAGCATTGGTGGTAGGCGTGTAGCTGGTTGGTCAGACAGAGGGTCCCACATGTCATGGAGGCAGCATGGGTGGTCTATTCTCACCCTCTTCAAGAAAGGCCTCACTGGGGTGCAGCCACTGTACAGTGGGGTTTTCCTTCCCAAATTAAGAATACATAGACAGTATGATCCCACAATTCCACTTCTGAGTATTTATCTGAAGAAAATAAAAACACCAATTCAAAGGGATATATGCACCCCTGCATCCATTGAAGCATTATTTCTAACAGCCAGGATGTGGAAACAACCTAAGCATCCATTAATAGATGGATGGATAAAGAAGATATGGTAGATACATTCAATGGAGTATTATTCAGCCACGAAAAAGAATGAAATCCTGCCAACTGCAACAACATGGATGGAATTTGGGGGCATTAGGCTAAGTGAAATAAGTCAGACAGAAAAAGAAAAATACTGTATGATTTCACTTATCTGTGGTATCTGAAAAACAACAACAAAACAGAAAAAGACAAAACAGAAATAGACTCAGAGAGAACCAATTTGGCTGTCAGATGGGGGAGGGTTGGGAGGGATGAGTGAAAGAGGTGAAGGGATTAAGAAGTACAAACTTCCAATCATAAAATAAATAAAGGAGATCTCACGTGCAAGAGAGGGAAAATAATGACTAATATTGTAATAACTTTGTGTGGTGACTGGCGGTGACGACCCTTCCCATGGGAATCATTTCATAATGTATAAATATAAGAGCACTACGATGTACACCTGAAACTAATAGATTATTGCTTGTCAATTATACTTTGATTAAAAAAAGAGCCTAGGAGAAAGGGCTTGCTGTGTCTCATCCCGCCTGCTTCATCTTGTGTGCCCAGGTCACACTGTCCTTGTGTTGTCCCAGCCAGTGGCTTAACAAGAAGGAGGAACAAGGTCCCGGGCATTGCTACCCCACAGGCTTCTGTGCACCCCCTGGCCTCCCCTAGCGCCCCTGGCACAGTGGGGGCGGGGACCATGAACATAGTGGCCACTCAGATGCTTTTGGTTGATGACAACACAAAACCCTTAGGGAAGTCCCTGTTTCCATATCCCCTCCTTCCTTTCACAAACACACGCTCCCTGTTACTCCTTGAAAAATTCAGCCTGGGGCAGGGTCCCTGTGAGGCTCCCAGACAAGCCATTTGATGGAGCTGACCATCATTTGAATCCAATAACCAGTCAACTTAATTAACCAATTTGACTTTTTCTTTCATTTTTCACTGAATTAAGGGATTCTGCTGAATTTACTGGTTCTCTGATATCTTATATACCCGGAGTTATACTGGTATGCTAAAGCCACTTACACCAATAAACTGCAAATAGTACAGCATTTACAATATAAGGACAGTGAATTATTTTATTTCAAAGCCTCCAGATAATAAGCCAATTTACTCCAAAAATTGGTAATTAGAGGGAAAGTATGAGGTTACACATTGGGGTTACCAAACAGCCCTGATTTTGACAGAAAACTCTTCATTACGAAAGAATGTTAGCTAAGAAATATCAAGTAAATGATCAAATTAGATCACTTTGGGAGTGCCTGGGTGGCTTAGTCAGTTACGTCTGACTTTTTATTTTGGTTTGGGTCTTGGTCTCAGGTTGGGATGGAGCCCTGGGCTCCACGCTCTGCAGGGAGTCTGTGCCTCTGCCCCTCCCTCCTTCTTTCTCTCTCTGAAATAAGTAGCTAAATCTGGAAGGAAGGAAGGAAGGAAGGAAGGAAGGAAGGAAGGAAGGAAGGAAGGAAGGAAGGGAGGGAGGGAGGGAAGGAGGAAGGAAAAGGGAAAAGGAAGAAAGGAAGAAAGAAAGAGAGAAAGGAAGAAAGGAAGAAAGAGAAAAGGAGAAAGGAAGAAAGGAAGAAGGAAAGAGAAAGGAAGAAAGGCAGAAAGAACAAAGGAAAGAAAGAAAGACAGAAAGAAAGAGAAAGGAAGGTAGGAAGGAAGCAAGCTTCAGAAGGAAGGAAGGAAGGGAGGGAGGGAGGGAGGGAGGGAGGGAGGGAAAGGGAGAAAGGAAGAAAGAAAGAGAAAGGAAGAAAGAGAAAGGAAGAAAGAACGAAGAAAAGAAAGAAAGAGAGAGAGAGAGAGGAAGGAAGATGGGAAGGAAGAAAGGGAGGGAGGGAGGAAGGGAAGGGAAAACCACCACTTTGCAACCTGGAATGAAATATGCGATTTGTCGGGGATTGTTGGTGGACACCGGAAGTTGATGGGGCACCTGATAATCCACAAGTGCAAAGTCTTGCCACATAAGAGACTTGCTAGTTTGAGAGTAAAAAGATAACTTTGTAATGGAGAGAGAGATCCACAGGTACACTCAACCTAGCCATCAATCTTTGAGTCATGAAAAGTGGGGTAGCCTAGCACTGACGTGATGTGCCAAGAAGTGCACAGTACCATTGGTGAAGGGTTCTTGGCAAAAAACGTTTAACCTGAAATTAACAAATCTTTGAGATCTACCCACCAGTGAGCAGGGAGTAGCAGGATAGCGCTTGCCAATGAGACAATGAAGGCAGTGCCAACTATATAGGAATATATTCATATATTTATGTAATAATGTCTGCAATTTATTTTACATCACAACAAAAACCAGATTGCCACAAATGTGACAAAGTACTGGTAATTACTAAACCTGGATGACGAGTATACAGGTGTTCATTTTACTATTTTCTCCACTGTATGCTCGAAATTGTTCACAATGTAAAGTAAAAGAGGGAGATGCTGAAACACAAAACATTTTAAATAAAAGCTTCTGGAGAATACACCTACTTTTTTTTACCAGGGATTTTCATGGCACTGTGTAGAAAGACCCTTCATAGGGTCTTGCGGGTTTTGTGAAAACAAGATTACTGGCCCAGTTTAGAAATTGGCACCAAGTTGGAAAAATAAGCCATTCAGAAGAATAGCAATGCACAGCATGTTTCTTATAACACCCTTACTGAAATATACTCAAAAAAATAATTCTCAAGTGTAGTTAACTTATGTAAGGGAGGACAGTTAAAGTACTTTAAAGCCTCCTCCTATATACCTTGTAACACAGAGCTTATGAACTGTAACGCAAAGTTTGTCCAGCTATTGTTTCTGTGTTATGTTCTTTGTCCACAACATGGTCAATGATGTCAGCTGGGATAAAGGATCCCAAGAGAATGTATCCTTCAATGTCTAGAAGCAAGCAGCATTCACTTTTACTCCACGGCTAAGCTTGTGGAGTCAAGGTTCAGAGCACAACTCAGGCTTGGGGGGTTTCCAGTGGTTAAAGGAGGAGATGCCTGCAAAGGAGGGAACTTCCAACCCAACTGAAGGGATGGAGATTCGTGGAATGGAATGCCTTTTGGAGCTAGAGAACGCACTGTTACCTGCAGGTGCCCTGATTGATGTAGAAAGACCCTGCCAAATTCCATTCTCCAGACTGGAAATTCCAGGATAGTGCTGGTATCGGTGAGTGACATTTTCTTGGAACGTCACCAGAAGTTATAAAGTATCTCCTCACCCCTACGTGTCTAAGGTATGAAGGGTAAGGGTCAACACAAAGAAAATGTAAATGATCATGAAAACATCACTATGGAGTTCACTGCAGAAGAATCTGCAGAAGATGGAGTCTGGCTGAATCCTCGCAAAGCCCCTTCTTACGGATTCCCTCCTCCCTCAATGAAACCAGATACAGCGGCAGGATTGCCAAGTTCGGTCTGCACTGAAGCACGAAGGCTTTGTTTTACAAGCGTCTCTTTATGATTCTAGACTCTGCAGCGTACAAGGCAACCTTTGCAGTTCTGGTGCCGATGCTTTCTGAGCTTGTTATCCCAGGCTTTTACGACCCTTGGTTGGGTTTGTTTTGTTTTGTTCGCGGGTCGCTGTGTGATTGCAGCTCTGGCGTCATCTGCATCTGTGCAGGGGGCTTGTGTGGGTTGTGTGCGTGCGGACTGGGTTTGCTCTTCCAACGGCAGGGCGGCGCCCCAAGGGTGCACCACACAGCATTCTAATTCACTCGATGTAGCCCATTGTATATGGCTCCGTGGATGACCTGCCCTCTGTGGAGGTTGGCCTTTCTCCAACCTGGTGCTCTTTCTCCAGCCACGGAGCTCTGCACCTCTCACACAGGTCCCCATGGTAACCAAGGATTGCAGAGGAGATCTTGGTTTTCCTAGTACCTCACTTCATCAGCTGATACAAGATATTTATTACCACACCTTGACCATTGCAAAGTAAAAAATGGAAGCTGTTGTCATTCCTTATCAGCCTACGAATTTTCTAACCTGGCTAAATTCCTTTTTCTATAGGGATGATGTTTGCTTTTTCAGCAGATGCTTTGGAAGGCACTGGCCAACACCAAGGGCTCCAAAATCAAGAACTTTGACCTTTGACTCAGATCTCAATTATGCTATTCATTAGCTATGTGACCTGGGAAACAATTGAATATAAGCCTCAGTTTCCTGGTCTGTAAAATAGGTCTAATGACGGTGCCTGGGTGGCTCAGTTGGTCATGATCCCGGAGACCTGGGATCAAGTCCCACATCGGGCTCCCTGCTCGGCGGGAAGTCTGCTTCTCCGTCTCTCACTCCCCCTGCTTGTGTTCCCTCTCTGGCTGTGTTTCTCTCTGTCAAATAAATAAAATCTTTTAAAAAAAAAATAGGTCTATTGATGATTGTAACCTCACAGGGTCTTTGAGAGGAATAAGTGAAGTGACGCATATTAGTCGCTTAGCTCAGTTCCTAGTGTATGGTCAGTGTGTTCTATGTGATAGCTCCTTGCTCGTCCTGCTCCATGCCAAACTGAGCTTGGGATTTACCAAATGACAGTTGGAGGATATTTCAAAACAGTGTACGCCGTGCATATGCAGGAAATACATGCTGTAAGAATTGGAGAGAAGTTGTTGTACTAGATAATAACACTGAAGCTACTGCAATTCAAAAATTCTCCAAAGGTATAAATTATGAATAGTTTCAAAACCTTGGGACTCAGTTAAATCTAGGGGTTATTTAGAAGCTTAGCCGCATGGTTTTAAAATCTTGCAATGGATATGAAGGATTTGTTTTATAAACTTTTCTCTGTGCAAATCATGCCCATCAAAACTATCACCACCCCCCACCACAATAAAACCTTTAGAAATAAAGATGTACTAACAGATAGTTAAAACTATAACGCCTAACTTCCTTAACTTATTTACTATCTAGTTGATTATTAGTTATTTTATATCAAGAAAACACTATGCATAAATAGACCACTGGAATTATATTGGAATTTAGGAAGGGTGTAAGATACAAAGTCAATATAAAAAAATCAGCTGTATTACTCTTTACCTGTAATATACACTTAAAAATGAAATTTTTAAAAAGCAGTACAATGCCATCCAAAACTTCACATACTTAAGAATAAATCTACTAAAAGACACGTAAGACCTCTACATAAAGACTACACAATATTTTAGAGAGAAACAAAAGTGGCCTAAATAAATGGACATACCATGTTTATTGGTTAGAAGACTCAATTTTATGAAGATGTCTCTTTTCCCTAAACTTATGTATTGGTTTAACAAAATCTGTATAAAAATCCCAGCATGCTTTTTTTGGAGGAACAAGTGAAATGATTCCAAAAGGATCTATAATATCCAAAATGATTTTGAAAAATAAATGCCAATTTGGAGGACTTACACTATGTGATTTTGAGGTATATTATAAAGCTACAATAATTAAGACAGAAGGTTCTTGGCATAAACATATGCATATAAATCAATTGAATAAAATAGGTAGTCAATCAATGGGCCAATCAATACACAGAAGGTCAGTTGATGCCAAAGTCATAAAGAAAGAAAAGTCTTTGTAATAAATATTGCTAGAACTTGACATGCCATATTTTTATAATGGAATACAATTCACCACTAAAAAACAGAATAAATTATTGATATACCCAACAACTTGGATGATTTTCAAATACAATTATGTCCAAGCAAAAGAAGCCAAATTCAAAAGAGTATATAGAGTCTGATTCCATTCATAGAAAGTTGATATAAAGCCAAAAATAATTTCTATATAAATCTTTAAATTAGCAGGAAGTATTGGGTGGAAAGGAGATAGACTGAAAAGATCCAGGGAAATTTCTGATATGATAAAAAAAAGTTCTAAATCTTGTTTTGAGTGGTAACTACCAAAGTATATACAACCGTCAAAGTTTGTTGAGCTAAATATTTCATTCATGTTAATTATGCCTAAGTAACATGTTTTAAAATATGAAAAATTCTTAGAAAATGAAATGTTTAATTAGTGAACTGCTTTCATGCATGCTTTTGAGAAGAATATATGTATTGTGATAGTATTGATCATACTGTGAGACTTCTTAAGTAGCCCTATTTGAAATTTTTAGAATTCTTTTCATGTAAAAGTAGTTTTGAGTAATGAAAACATAGTAGAATACACTGTTTGTGATGAAATAGTTCCTAATATAAAGAAACTATGTTTTCCACTTAACCTAAATGACAAGGCTTTGATTGGATTGTTTTACCAACCTGGTAAATTTCTAGAGGGTTCAGTGAATGAAATTCTTTAAAGCCCCTGACCCACTTCTTTCCCCTTTGCACCCCCCCACATCTTTAGTTACTGGTAGAGACTGTATTAAGAAATAAAATCAATTTAGCAGGAAAAGTCAAACTGAAATACAGACACCCCTGCCTCTCCCTAAGAATAAAAATACTAGAGCACATCAGCATATTAAATTGTCTTATAGAATAAAATAATAATAATAATAATAATAATAATAATAATAATAATAAAGAATTGAGGTTTCTACTTTTGCAAATGAACTCAGATTACCAGTACTGGTCACGCTGTTTGTTTGTTGTCTCATTTGCCATTGGGCAACGTGCAGGGGCTCTTTGTCCTACTCTTGGCGTCCCCTTGGATTTATCAACGCAAATTGATCCTGATGCTTAGTGAGATCAAACCGTGACAATCAACCAAGAGTTGAACGGAGTCCATACCATATACCAGGTACTCAGATTAGTATTTATCCTCCACATCTATGGAGGTAGGACTATCATTATTCCCATTTTACAGATGAGGAAACTGAGGCTCAGGTAATATAATTTACATCTAGTAATGGCAGAGCTGGGGTCTGAATCCAGGTGCTTTGTCCCCAGGATTCATGTTTTTGGCCACCATCTCTTGCAATGTCACTAATGCTTTAGCAAAAGGGGTGACTAAAACCCTAAGCAGATGTTGCTGCCCTGTGTAGTGTTTGATAATGGAGACAGTCTTGGGAGTGGGTACATTGTCCACAGGAGGCACACACGGCATTGGTCAGCATAGACAGACACTCTCAAACACAATTTCATAGGTGTTTATGGTCCTTGAACTTTACATCATCGCAGCTGTTAATGAAGTTCCTCATGATTTATACTTGGTTTCATTTACTCCCTAGAGGATGGAGGCATCTTGCTTTTGGAGCGTACAAAACGTCATCTGCCTTTGTCTGGTGAGCTCATAGACCCAGAGAACAAGTTTCTCTGGAGTTCCTTAGTGGAGAATGCAGCGACATTTGTGCAGTGGCTCTCCCAGAAACCCCCACACAGTCCAGAAATACAGTACAGTTCATCTTTCCTTTGGAAACTGATGTTGCTGTTGATCTACCTGAAGGCAAAGTCTGTGTATGCCCGAATCATTATCTCATTTCCACGTACTCAGTGATGGAAAAGTAATCAAACCATTTCTTCTTACCAAAGTGAGGTAAGAATAAGACTATGTTTTGCTGATATCCTCTAGAGTCTAGATAAATAGATATGTACAGATTCCAGGCAATCAGAGTCACTTAATAAAGAAGCTGGTGAATTAATCATTGACCATGCAAGTGACTCGTTAAGCATAGATGTTTCTCATCCTTTCCTTCCTTCCATCTTTGTTTCCCCTTTGTTTACTTCCTTGCCCATCCAACTCCCAGCTAACCTGTCTGCTCTAATTATTTTAACCTTCCATGGTCAGCAGACTTCAACATCAAGATAAGATTGAACAGAGATATAATTTACAATCCGGAAGTGAAACTCACCGTGCTGGTGGGTCTCCCGCCCTGTTTGGTGCTGTAGCTGAACGCTCTTCTGGGTTCCTCTTGAACATCTTCCTCAGCTTCTTGCTCAGGTGGCCCCAGCTCCTGACTTTTGCCTGGTCAGGTCGTGTGTGCTCTCTTGGTAGCTAACCCCAGCTCGACTTCGCCAATCAGGTCCTCTCAGCCTCCAGTGAGACCTTACTTGCTCATCCTTCTTGAGGGTACTGGACTCTCGGCTCGTCCCCACCCGCTCCTGCACGAAATGTCTCTCAGACTTTCTGACAGTGCAGGTGTGTGGCACACCTAGTTTCAGCTACCAACCCTGCTCTTTTAAGACCTGCCATCCTAACTCTGTCCACTCTAAAAAGGGGCCAGTGTCTCTCTCAAGCCTGGCTTAAAGAGTCACTATTCTCTTAACAAAAGACCAATCAAATACTAAGATGGTTTCACTGACGTCTCTCTCAGCTCAAATAACCTGTTTTCTTAGGTCTCATTGTTGCTGGTCACTGTTGGTGTCTCTTGGTGTTCCAATTCAGAAGAAAACCCAGACTGAGTGACATTAGGAAACAGGAAGGAAAAGCAAGGAGGTGAAGAAGAGGGGCCTATGGAAGAAATATATACTATAGAAGGGCTGGCATGAGGCCCTAGAGGAGGGAAGAAAACAGAGAAAAAGTGGCCAGTGGATGAAGTCTATCCAGGAAGCGAGGAGAAATACAGCAGAAAGTGGCTTTGTTTTTGTTTTTATTTAAAATTTTATTTATTTATTTGACAGAGAGATCACAAATAGACAAAGAGGGGAAAGCAGGCTCCCTGCTGAGCTGAGAGCCCAATGTGGGACTTGATCCCAGGACCCTGAGATCATGACCTGAGCTGAAGGCAGAGACCTAACCCTCTGAGCCGCCCAGGTGCCCAGAAAGTGACTTCTTAAATAAAGGTGAAGTCTAGGGAAAGACAAGATCATTACCACACACACAAAAAAGGAATAAAACTTGAAGATTAGGATTAAAACTGTTTTGTTGTCCGTGAAAGGTGAAGGGAAAAGAAACTTCTTCCATCCATGTGTTCTATGCCCAGGTAACCTTCCCAAGCACACCCACCTCCATTTTCCCACATGAGCCTTATCCTAATGACAAAAACAAGGCAGGCATTATGGTCTTGTTATCGGCCAAAGTCCAGGGTCCAGAAAGTTTAAGTATTTGCCCATTAGGAGGCCCCGGTGTTGCTCTAGAGCTTAACCTAAAACTTGGTGTACTTATTCTTGTTCATTTTTCATTCCCCTCTTGTAGAGTGTGTCCTCCAATTCAAGGCCAATCAACACTTTAATGCATATTGGTGTGCATGGTGTGTAAGACTTGTCCTGTGTACCAGCATGGCAGACCGGAAAGCAGGGTTATTTGGGAGGTGAGCAGATAGGTTTGGGTCTCGGCTCTGCTCCTCATTAACTATGTGCCTTTGCATGAGTGCCATATGCCCTCTGAGTTTTGATTTTTTAAAATGAAGTTGGAAATAGCTGCAGGATTAAGGAAAAGAATGGGTATAAAGTGGCTAGCATAGTGCCTTGTACTCGGTGATTATAAATGGTGCCAAATTCTCCTGCATCTATGCCTCTGATGTGTGTTTTCCAACACCATTAGCAATTATCCAATTCTCAATGGACTTTGACTGGTGTCTTATAATTTAACTGAATTCTGACAGTATGTACCCGAAGATAACATCGGATCTCACAGGTTGAGGGCTCAGTCTCACAAGACTGTTCCCAAACCCTTCAGACACCAATCTCAAGTCCTCATTGTTACCTGTGCTCTGACTGATTGGCTATCAGAGGTTCCCTCGATCTCCTCCTTGGATTTGGTCAATTAACTAGAGCAGCTCACCGAAGACAGAGAAACATTTGCTTATGTTTACTGGCATATTATGAAGATAGAAAGGATTCAGATGGACAGTCAGATGAAGAAGCACATAGGGACAGGTCCTGAGAGCAGGAGCTTATGGCCCCACTCAGGTGCATCATCTCCTGGCACGTGGATGTATTCAGCAACCCGGAAGCTAGTCCAATCTCATTCAAGAGTTTTTGTGGGGCTCAGTATGCACCCGACCTCTTCTTTTTCCTAGAGGTTAGTGGGTGAGGCTCAAAGTTCCAACTCTCTAATTATGTGGCCTTTATGGTGACCAGCCCCATCCTGAGACTCTCTAAGGAACTCACCCTCGGTTACCTCATTAACACTAAGTTCAAAAGGGTTCCAAATGAATGACACAGGCTCTTTTACCACTCAGGAAATTTCAAGAGTTTGAGGGGCTTTGTGTCAGGAACTAGGGACAAACCCCAAACATATCTCTTATTATACCATCAACGCCCTTGTAATGTGACACGGCCAATTTTCCCATCAGAAGGCAGAATTTATTCCTCAGACCTTTGAACTGGCCTTGGCCATGTGACTTGCTCTGGCCAAAGGGACATTAGAAAATGTGCCGGACTGAGGAGATCGGAAGGATGGATGTACCGGGGCTCTCCTGTACCACTGCTGAGAATCCATTAGCCACCACATAGCCAGTGCAGGTGGGGCCCATGGGGGATGAGAGACCATGTGGAGGGAGGCCCTCACCATCCCAGCCTTCCACCTGAGGTCCCAGACACAGGAGAGATGCCATCCTGGACCATCCAGCCTCCTCCACAGAGCCTGCTTGCCCAACCCACAGAATCATGAGGCATAATAAATGCTTATTTTAAGCCATTAAGTTTGGGGTGGCTTGTTACATAGCAAAAGCTAACTGGTACAGCAACTTATAGCCGGTAATAATAACCAGCATTTATTTAGAGTTTATTTACACCAGGTATTCTTCTGGGCACATCCCAGCCCACCGTGGTAGATCTCCCTGGTATCCGGGACAAGCCTTCAATACCAGAGACACTCAGTAATTATCACTGTAAAAAAATTTTAAATTTATTTATTTTTTGTCCCTGAGTTCAGAAAGCTTAAAAGGAAACTAAAACACAATCAAGATGCACAAGTTAAAAAGTAGGTGTAAAAGAAGAAAGTGCAAGTATGGGAGACAGAATGAAACTAAGAATAAGGCAAAAACGAGCAGAAACATAAATATCTATATGGTGGTTATGGGTAGGTCTATTAGTCTGCTAGAGCTTTCTAACAAAATACTGTAGACTGGGTGGTGTAAACAACAGAGATTTATGTTCTCATAGTTCTGAAGGCCAAAATTTGAAGATCAAAGTGTCCCCAAGGTTGGTTCCTTCTGTGGCTTCCTGACTTTCTTGTCTGCCTATGAGTGGCCTAAACCTACATTTTGCAGAGTGTGTTCATATGTACACCCATCCCAAAGAATGCCTTGCAAAAAGGCATCCCATGGGCAGTTTATGAAATATTGTGTACTGTATCCTGCCCATTAAATGTTCTGAGAAATCCTTCAGGAAAATAGGCCCTGCATAATTTTGCTCCACGCAGCCTTTCCTACACTCACTTCAACACAGAATATTTTTACTGGGTGTCAGCACATTTGCAAATGCTCCTCTTGTGATGCTTAATTTTATGTGTCAACTTGGCTGGGCTACAGTACCCACATATTGGGTCAAATTTTATCCTGGATATTTCTATGAGGATACTTTTGGGTGAGATTTACTTTTAAATTGGTGGACTTTGAAAGTGAAACAAATTACCCTCCCGAATTGTGGGTGGGCCTCACCCAATCAGTTGAAGGCCTGGATTGATCAAAAACACTGACCCCTCCCGAGTAAGATGGCCTTCAGACTTCATCTGCACCATCAGCTCTTCCTGAGTCTTCAGCCTGCTGCCCCACACTGTAGATTTGGGATTGCCAGCCTCCATAATCATGTAAGCCAATTCCTTAAAATATCTGTCTATCTACTGTCTGTCTGTCTATCTATCTATCTACCTATCATCAATCTATGCAGTAGTCAGGGTTCTCCAGAGAAACAGAATCAATAAGATACATAGAAGAAGATTCATTATAGGAATTGAATCATGACATTATGGAGACTGAGAAATTCTAGCATCTGGAAGCTGGAGGTTCAGGATGGCCCAGGAGGTCCAGGACCAGCCAGTGGTATAGTTCTCGTCCAAGCAGGAGGGCAGGATAAGATGGACTTTCCGGCACCAGCAGAAAGCAAATTTGCCCTTCCTCCGCTTTTCTCTTCTATTTGGACCCTCAACAGATGGAATGGTGCCCTCCCCCGCATTGGTGAGATCCATCTTCTTTACTCAGTCTTTACTCTGTCTACCAATTCAAATGCTAATTAATCTCTTCACAGAAACACCGAGAATAATCTTTTGCCAGCTATCTGAGCATCCCTTAGCCCAATCAAGTTGACACATAAAATGAACCATCACAACATATAAATAAGCACCTTGTTGGTTCTGTTTTTCTGGAGAACGCTGACGAATGCACCCCCTACCAGCATCCACACAACACAAGTGGGGAACATCAGGGTGATGACTGCAGTCCTAGCCAGAGGAGTGATTCTGTATTTGATGCCCTGCTTGTCTCCAAATGTCCCACCAGGTGGGCTGTCATGGAACAGAAAGGCTCACAGATCAAGTCAAGATGCTCAAATCACATGATTTATTAAATCAATTCAAAACACACAGAAAGAAACAGTGGGAGAGAGATGTGGGACTGGCTGACCTATTTAGGATAGGTACCCATGGGGTGAATGATCACACCCCTGAATCCTGGCCATGTTTACATGTTCCGTCCGTCCACTGTGTCAGCCTTCTTAAATGATGGTGGGGCCACTGGGACCAGTCTAATGAAAAAGTCCTTCAAAAAAGGCACTATGCCAGGATCATTCTTATTTCATACTCTTATTGTTTTAAGTAAATGGCCTTGATTTGAGATGCACGGAGAACAAGTGGTTTTTATTTCATGAGGGTTAGAATCTGCTTTGTTTTCTATCCATTCCAGAAGCTGTGCATATGAAAAGCCACATCGTCTTTGAGCAGAGTGAAGACATTTTAGAAGGTGGTGCATTTTGATCCGAACGATGGCTTGTGCCGGCCCAAGGAAGGGAGGGTGGGCTCCAAGTACTCTCAGCGGGCAGGCAGGGTGGATGCAGAGGTGTGATAGGAAAGAGAAGGCAGTACGATAAATTGAAAGAGAGAGACAGATGCATGTGTATGTAAGTTATAAATCTTAGAAAAGAGAACAGATTAGGAGTGAGACATGGGAAGGCTGAGAGGTGTTATCTGAATGAATCCATCGAATGAAGGGGAACATTTCATAGCAGGATTAGGTAGAAAAATGCAACTTTCCCCCCCTTAACCCAAAGAGGCAAGATCCTGCCAAGGAAATCTATTCTGCTTGAGAATGGCAATTTTTTAGTAACAGAATCAGACAATTTGTGGAGGGGAACCTGATAAATGGCTTCTATCTCAGTGGTCAGGAGGTAGGAGGGAAAACAGATGCCAAGGGCAGGCACTGACTCCCCAAGGAGAAAGGGGAAAGCTGAGCTGGGAGCCAGGCCAGCACTGGGGGCTGAGAAGGCAAATGTCCAAGGTGAAATTCAGTCTGCTAATCTCTGCCTTGGGTCCACAGGAGGACTGGCTTCCATGAGGCAGCCCATGAGCCCACCAGCAGGTCCCATTGTTGACCCAGCAGGCACTGCTTTGCCTCAGACCAAGACTTTGACACAGCTTTTACCTACGACAAGCCAGCTGTAGGGAAAGAGTCTTACATCTCCTGGAATGGAAGCTCCTCTTTCCAGAACATTCCATTACCTTGAAAGTTAAACTTGGTCATGACATAGCAAGACCTGCAGTTCAGGTCTCCTGTCCCCCAGCCCTCCTTAAGGCCAAGAACGGCAGCCGAGGCCCTGGCCGAGGCCTTGAAGGAGGAGTCAGATACTCAGCAGCATCTGGAAGGATACCATGTCATACTGTAACAACTGCCCAGTTTCCCCAAACCTGCTCCGTCCACATGGGACTACCCCCCGACAACTTCTTCCCAGGCTTCCTGTGCCACGGGGGAGCTAAGAGAGTCTCATCAAGGCTTCCTTTCCTGCCAAGGGAGGGGAGTGGGGGATACTGGGCTGGATAGAGGGGAAGAAAGCCCTTCCAACCACAGGTGAAACCCAGGGAAAGGTGCCCCAAGAGTCCTGAATAACCTGTGGGCCTGCCTGGGACTCTTCACAGCAGCCCAGGAGCAATCTAGCTGTTTCTGCAGACAATTGAACCAGTGGGAGATGTGACTGACAGATTGGAAAGGCTGCAAGCTTCACAGAGACATGGGGCCCTGCTGGACAATAAGCCATAGGACAACCCATCCCATGCCACCACCTTGTAGTCCAAGAACATCTGGGTTTTTCCATTCCCTTATCTTCTCTCCACCAAAGAGACTCTACCTCTTCTTGCCTGGAGTGGCCAATAAGGCGGCCACATGCTGGACATTGCCATTCAGAAGGTTTGAGGTGAGAATCCTTGCTTGTCTCTTGTAGCTCCTGCTGTTTTCTGGCAATCTTTGGCATTGCTTGGTGTTGTTCACAGCATTCCTGTCTTTGCCTTCATACTCACAAGGCATTCTCCTTGTGTCTAAATTTTCCTCCTCTCATAAGCATGCCTGCCATATTGGATTTAGGATCCACCCTAATTCAGGATTATATTATCTTTTTTTTTTTTAAGTAGATTCCATGTCCTGCGTGGAACCCAATGTGGGGCTTAAACTCATGATCCCAAGATCAAGAAGTAAGCTGAGATCAAAGGTCAACTAACTGAGCCACCCAAGAGCTCCAAGGATGATCTTATCTTAACTTACCTAGAGACCCTATTTCTAAATCAACCCACATTCTGAGGTTGCAGGGGGACATGAATTTTGCAGAGCTATTACTCAACTCAGTATGATAACCTATGGATAAAGAACGGCAGAACTTTTGACTTTGTAGGTATAGCCGATTTTAACTACAGTATCCCATTTTCATCCCAAAAGCACTCTGAAATGAACATGGTTCTCCTTTTTCCATTCTATAAACCTGGTCTAATACAGGCAGGGCTCAGTTTTCAAATAAAGGAGTTTTCCAGAGCCAGTACACACAAGGACACGTGCTCACAGTATCTCTTGGCCAGGCCAGGCCCCTCAGGAGGACGGAGTGCATTAACACACTTCCTGGCTCCAAGTGTGTGCGGTGGGTGCATTAACACGACACTGGCCCCCTCTGCCTGTCACTCCCAACCTCCTGATAGGTACGTTGAGTAGAAGAAGCCAGACATGAGCAGTGAGAGGCCCCAGTTTCTTGGTTTGCTATTGGAAGTGAGCTGTACCTGCAGGAGGGCTCTCTGCGGGGGATGGGGGTATGCCCAGATCCCCCACATATCCTAGCCTCATTTTGGTCTTCAGAATTAGGGAGTTTATTTGCCTACAGTTATAAGCCATTCTTCCAACATAGACTTTAGCGGTTTTAAAGGTGATCTTAGGGACACCTTCCCCCTTCATTTCAGCTCTGATTGGTTCAGGGGAGGGCAGGGAAGGCATGGTGTGTATTGGGCACCCCAGACAGAGACATACAGGACCTACTCTTCTCACCAGTTGGGTTCTCAGCACTTTATACACCATCCATTCAAGCCAACTTCAGTTCCTATGTGCCAAAAAATATATACCTGAGGCTAAAAAAGAGACCGCCCAACTCAAGGCAAGCTTGAACTTTCCATAAAAGGCCAAGGAGTGAAATGATTTCTCTTCCGGTATTGTTTCCCTCACAATAGCTTGTATGCATTCCAAATAAGGCCACAAAGGACTCAGGCCAAGTTATGGAAAGGAGTTTAAGTGAAAATCTTCCAAACACCAAAATCTCAAAGGAGAGGAAGTCGCTGCTACCCCCTTGGCCCCGGTTCATCATACCAGAGCCTGTTTCTATAGAACAGGCTTCCACGATTATCTATTTGCAGAAATGTACAAACACAGCCCGCATACTCGGTGCCTGTGGAAAGACCTGGATCAATACAAGTAACAGAAGAATGAAGAAAAGAGAAAAGGAAAGATTTTATCAAGCTTATTTACTTTAAAGTTACCTTAAAGACCTGCACAAATACACCTGCTTCTTCAGTGCCGGGGAGAACAGTGCAAACAGGTCTCCTTTAAAAAAAATGTGCAGAGAAGGAGACACAGTAGCCCCAAAGCGAGTCCCCCAGGAGGCACGAGCATCTCGGGCCAGAGAAGCTTTAAACCCAGATCAACCTTCAGATCAAAGTCTTCAAAAATGAACCCCTGCATGAGTGGGGCTCAGAATTAACCCTACATCAGGCTGAGCACAGTGGTCTGGTGGGGAGTGTGGAACAACCGGGTTGCCGGCTGAGGGCAGGACAGTGAAGGATAACCCTGAATTGTAGCTTATGCCCATCTCTGTGGTGTAAATCCTCCCACGGGAGCTGATTTCGGGCTACAGTGTGATTCACTGAGGGGGGCTTGGAAAGATGAGAAGCTGCACACTGCTAGTTTATATGGTTTCTACTGAATGACAGCTGAGCAGAGGAAATAGTGCAGGTCAGGGGCACCCCCCGCCCCCCACTCTGCAGTGCAAAAGCCGAATGGAACTTTGGACTCCCCAGAAATCCAGCTACTCATGGATGACTGTTGACTGAAGCCTCACCGATGTATCAATGTAAATAGTCGATTAACACATACTTTGTGTGTTCCATGTATTATATATTGTATTCTTACTAATACCTAGTTTTTTCTTTTGGTGGGGACAGTGTTTCTAGGCTAGGTGGTTTGTCTTTTTTAAAATCTTTTAAAAATATTTTATTTATTTATTTGACAGAGAGAACCACGGCTAGAGAGGGAACACAAGCAGGGGGAGTGAGAGTGTGAAGCAGGCTTCCCAACGAGCAGGGAGCCTGATGCGGGGCTCGATCCCTCGATCCCTGGACTCCGGGATCATGACCTGAGCTGAAGGCAGTCGCTTAACCAACCAAGTCACCAAGGTGCCCCTGGAGGCTTTTTAAAAATACCCAAGACCCTCCTTTTCTCCCCACATCTTACAATTAATTGCTAGAGGACCCCAGAGTGCAGAAGGGGACATGTGTTATCTTAAAAATCTCACCAGGGTGGTTCTAATGGATATCCTCAGGTGAGAGACTGATGCAGCTCACCCTTCATTTTACAGAAAGGGAAACTGAGGGTCAGATGTTTAAATGTCCTGCCTATTATGTTATAATTTGGCCAAGCTGGGGGCGACAATTAGTTAGCTTCTGTTTCTTCCCCCGCTCTTCCCACCCTGGTTATGGGCAACTTTGGGTCCATTTTTTGATGTATTAAAACTTGTATATGGATCCATATAGCAAGACCTCATTCCTTTTTAATTATTTTTTTTAAAAATGAAGTAAAGTTTACCTTTAGGGCATCCATGAGAAAACCAGAGCCTAACAAGGAAAATCAGAGGTAAGCACAATTAAGAGGAGACATCGATGTTCTTTTTTTTTTAACTTTAAATTTATTCTATTTTTTCAGTGTTCCAAGATTCATTGCCCATGCCCCACACCCAGTGCTCCATGCAATAGGTGCCCTCAGTACCCACCACCAGGCTCTCCCATCCCCCCACCCTCTCCTTCCAAGTCCCTCAGTTTGTTTCTGTGTCCAAAGTCTCTCATGTTTCTTTTCTCTCCCTGAGTTACCCTACTTCCCATTTGCTTTCCTTCTCCTACTGTCTTCCATATTACCCCTTATGCACCTTAAGAACTTTTTAAAGCTAGCTTTGTATCTTGGTTTATACAAGCCACCTGCATATTAATGACAAATGACTCTTTGCTCCTCACAAAGAGAGCACTGACTGAACTGGCAAAGTTTAGAAGTTTCAATTATTAAGTGGTTAGTTTAAGTTATTTCTTTTACTTTTTTTTTTTAAAAAAAGGTTACCCTGGGTAGCAAGACAATGCATAATTTTCACTTACGGTGATTTACTCCTACATTTTTTCTAAATTGTCTTCAGCAACCATATGCTTTAAAGAATTAATAATTAATTAATTAATTAATTTGAGAGAGAACACAAACAAGGGGAAGGCACAGGAGGAGGAGGAGGGAGAGGGAAAGAATCTCAAGCAGACTCTCCCCAGAGCCCCCAGCCCATCATGGGGCTTGATCTCACAACCCTGCCTGATATCATAACCTGAGCCAAAACCAAGAGTCAGTCGCCGAACTAACTGAGCAACCCAGGCACCCCTGTCATATACTTTTAAAATGTCTTTATAATCGGGGAAAAGTTGGCGCTAATAAAAAGAACAACAAGATCAATTCTATTTCCACCCCTGGGTTTTTGGCAAACCCAGTCTGGAGTCTCCCGTGAATATTTTAAAAAGAGCAATTGAAGCTTTTGCCGACACTCCAACTCCTTGAAGCTTTCCTTTCTGGAGTTTTTTTCCCTTTCTCTTCCCCCTGAGAATTAAGGGTAATGTCTTAGGGCACCTGGGTGGCTCAGTTGGTTAAGCGACTGCCTTCGGCTCAGGTCATGATCCTGGAGACCGGGGATCGAGTCCCACATCGGGCTCCCTGCTCAGCGGGAAGCCTGCTTCTCCCTCTCTCACTCCCCCTGCTTGCGTTCCCTCTCTGGCTGTGTTTCTCTCTGACAAATAAATAAAATCTTAAAAGAAAAAAAAGAAAAGAAAAAAAAGAATTAAGGGTAATGTCCTTTGAATTCCCCACCCCAGTCTGATGCTGTGTGCCCACAGACCGGGACCCAGTCTCCTGAGTGTCCCACTAAACTGGTCACAGCCGAGACCTCAGCCTCCAGCTCTCACATTCTGGTAGGTCCCAGAATAAGTCGTCGGCTCCTGTTATTTGAGAGAACATTCCAGGACTCATTGTGAGCTCATCCCCCAAAGATATGACCTCTGAGTTTCAGTGGAAGCTGGTGTAGTTAAGCCGTGTGCAAATAAGAACACACCTTAACTAAGAATGAGGCCTGTTTCCAGCAGCTTCCCTGCATGCTCTGCCTGTGTGACGGGGCCCCAGCAGGGGCCTCGGGGGACTCCACTGAGTGCCCTCGTTCACCCCTCAGTTAAGAGAGAACCCCATCTGTGAGGGGCCACCGTAGACCCAGGAGGCCTCCTCCTGAAGGGGAGAAACTTCTCCCTGGAGCATGGCCTCCTCAACAGTCCTCACGCTTGTGCTCATCCCACAGCATCTCCAGAGCCTGTCCTGGCCTCGACCCTGAAGAGGAAGGGGTTGGTTAGAAGGTGGTGCCAGGGCCGGGAAGCTGAATGTGCAGGACTGTAGAGGCTGGGCTGGGCTAGAGGCGCCTGCCAAGGGGAGGCCTGCACTTCTCTCCTCAGACCAAGGACACACCTTTTATCCTTTTATCCTTGGTGGGGACACCCTTCTTTGTGCAAGAACACTGGAAGTGATTTTTTTCTCACACTCCAGAGGGCTTCTGCTTCTGAAGCCCTGCAGGTCTTCCCTCTTGCCTCCCGTTTCCAAGCCTGCTCTCCCTAAATCCCAGATATAAAGCAGGCTCCTGACCCTGGTTCTCCTGTGAGGAGGCCACATCCTGTGGCAGGTTTCCCCCCAGGCCTCTCCCACACCAGCCCTTCCCCACCCCCATCACCCAACCCTGAGGTATAGGGGCTTCCGCAGAGGGTCATGGGGAGAGCTCTATCAGCATTCCCCCAACCCTGGCCCCTATTGAATGCGCATTCAGAGGAGTCACATGACCTCTCTGTACCTTGGTGGCCTCACTGGCCAGCAGGGGAAACGATGCGCACCCTTGGCTTAGGTGGGCATTCAAGGAGCTACGAGGGATTGCCAATGCCAGAAACGGTCACCAAGTCTCCGTTCCTGCAGACCTCTCCTCGGAGTCCCCGCGGTCCCTGAACTAGCGCTATCATCATGCCGCCTGGTCTCCGTATGGCCAGGATGGTTGCCAGATCAAATACAGGGCATCTTGTTAAATCTGAATTTCAGAGAGGCAACCAATAATTTTTGGTGTACGTCCCATGCAATATTTTTACCTGCTAAATCTGGCAACCCTCGTGTAATGTTTCGTGGGTTGGGTACCAAACTTGATTCATTTGTGCTCTGGCCTGGCACAGGGCCTGGCACGAGAATGAGGAGCCCTTAGATCTTGGTTCTCAGCAGGGGCGGTACTGCCCCCTAGGGGCTGTTTTGCAGATTGGCGAAGGTGTTTTTGATTGGCTCCCTTAGGGTGGAGGCAAGCGGGGGCTCCTGGCATCACAGCAGCCAGGGACCTGGCGATGCAGAAGAGCAGCGCTTCCCAGAAAATTGCTGTTTGTCCCATGCACCATTCGTGTACATGAAAACCTACTCACGAGTGTCTGAGTCTGGAGACGAAGTCCACATCCGGTGAATTCTGCGCCACATTTTCCGGGAATGCAACCATTGGGTAAATGGAGGCAAGACTTTGTTTTGCTTTGTTTATAACCAAGAGAGCTTCATTGCATCAGAAATCAAAGCATCAGTGTTTTGAGAGCGTCACAGCTTGGACAATCGGGTTCTCAAGGCTACCCTTGGCAGAAGGACATGCTTTCTTCCCCTTCCCCACTCTTCAAGGCTCTTTCCTTCTCCCACTCTCCATTCTCCCCCACTCCCTTTCACTTCCTTTCCTCTCTCGCTCTATTCCTTTCTTCCCCATCCTGGACAGAAACGCACCTGTGCAGCCTGATGGTTAAGAGGACTCATTTCCCATTTTATCATGAGAGTGAGTTGTGACACCGGCCTATGAGACTCTTCATAGTCTGGGGACCCAGCACAGGAGGGTCATCAGCTCAACTCAGTGTGTCCTCCCTCCCAGAGGGGAGCCAGGCCAGCCCTGCAGCCTCCTCTTTGCTGAAAGGGCTCCCTCCTCCTGACCCAGGCAGGAGGTACAATCCTCAGAGGACCCACTGCACCCCAGTTGGCTGTGGACAGGACCATTCCCCTGAGTGACACCAGGGCTACTGGCTGGGTGAGGAGGAGTTGTTTGGGGATGACCTGTGACTGACCTGGCCTGAGGCATTGGCACGAAAAGCCCCCATCTTCTGAGGACCCCCAGGTAGCTGGGGTTAAAGGCCACACATCTGTAGAGTTTCTGCTGGAGACAAAACAGCTCTGGGGGTTCTCTGATCCTGGGTGTCCCTGAGACAGCCCTGGTACCCTTCTCCTTTGAACTCCCACCTCCATCCCCAGAATGCCCATCTCCTGGCTGCTCTATGTAAAGTTCACACCACAGGCCAGGGCTAGAGCATCCTCCAAACAGTCCCCCTGGGGAGTCTGCAAAAGGGAAATCACCTGCCACATTTCTCATTCTCTGTGCTCTCCCAGTAATCTCACAGCCCAAGAAAATGCCTCCTATCTTTCCTTTATAAGCAATGCTCCCTTTTTATTACCTACAATAGCAATTTTTTTTTCTGTAAAGAGCCAGATGGTAAATATTTTAGGCATTGCAGGCCATTTAGGGGTCTCTGCCACAGCTCCTTCATGCATAAGTAAAGGGGTGTGGCTCTGTTCCAATAAAACTTTATTGATACAAACATGCAGTGGGCCAGATTTGGCCCACAAGTCAGAGTTTGAAAACCCCTGGTCAATGAGTTTAAGAAATCTAAAGGGTCAGAGGTTTTCTAGTTGGAGTCCTGGAACAAAGCAAGGTGGACTGCCTCTCCACTTTTCCAAGAGGGTCTCTTGGGCTCTTCCTACCTTCTACACCCCAAGGGAGGCAGATGGCGTTTCAGCTGCTTCACCGGTCACCATGGCCTCCAAGTCTTAGCTGCTGGCAAGACTGGCTGTTCCTCATCCTACAAGTTCTTTAGAGCACCCTGCTGCTCATAAAAAATCCCAGAACCTCCCGAAGGAATGCACTTCTCTCTGATGTGCCGTTTATAAACTCTCAGGAACTGGCCTTGTTTTGAGAATGTTTTATTACTACCTCTTGCTGAGAGAGTGCCAAGCCCATAAAGAGGAAGAGAGGGGAGATTCTGCTTGTTTTACTTTATAGGAAAGAACAATCTCCAGTTTCTCGACTCGGGAGCTCTTGTGCCTTCTCTGTTCTGGTGCTTCTTCAGGGGCCCAAATAGGATCAGCACCAAAGGCAACACCAGTGATGGAAGGGTCTACCATAGGAAAGGGGCGGGGCATCTGGGGATCTTGTTATGACAGAGGCAGTTTGAAATACAAAGGATCCCTTGGGCTTTATTAATGTATTTTCTGGCCATTAGACAAAACAGCAGTGTTTCGAAGCCAAAGAAATGGAGTCTCTTCCTAGATGATAGGTTGCATTTTTAAGAACGAGAATTTAGATCTCCCTTCAATTTCTTCGATGAACAAATGTATGAAGTTAAATTTTTTTCCCTCGGAGCAAAGTCTCCAGAACACGGTTTTTAAACTCCTTCAGGTGGCTGAGAGGGAAACTTTTCTGAGCTGAAGACTGTATTCCACATTCACGAAACAAGCTGGGTTTCCTGAGTAGGTGATCTACAGCCTCAAAGGTAAATGATGGTTTCCATTTTTAAAAAATATTTTATTTATTTATTTGACAGAGAGAGAGAGATCACAAATAGGCAGGGAGGCGGGCAGAGAAAGAGGGGGCAGCAGACTCCCTGCTGAGTAGAGAGCCCAATATGGGGCTCGATCCCAGGACCCCGAGATCATGACCTGAGCTGAAGGCAGAGGCTTAACCCTCTGACCCACTCAGGTATCCCTATAAATGACAGTTTCTGAAGGAACTCTGAAAGGATACATAAGAAGAGAGGGAGTAGGGAAGGGGCACGAGGGAGGTCAGAGCATTCACTCCTTACTTTCCTATGTTCTTTTGACTATTGACCCATGGGAATGGAGTATCAAGACTAAGAAATAGGGACTCCTGGCTGGCTCAGTCGGTTAAGCCCCTGCCTTTGGGTCAGGTCATGATCCTGGCATCCTGGGACTGAGTCCCACTTCAGGCTCCCTGCTCAGTGGGGATTCTGCTTCTCCCTCTTTCTGGTCTTGTGCTCTTGCTTTCTCTCTCTCTCTCCCC